>VXBJ01006356.1:504224-542158 GCA_013400055.1 Nycticryphes semicollaris
CTATATAAACTTACCCAAATCGTAGATGGGGGTTTTGAGCGGCCTGGTCTAGCGGGGGAGGTGGCTCTGCCCGTGGCTGTGGGGTGGGTGGGTGTGGAACTGGGTGGTCTTTAATGTCCCTTAGAACCCAAACCACGCTCCAAACAACCTGTACTGTTGTTTTTATTACCTGCTCGGGCCGTTAATGCTGTTAACCCGCAGTCATGCGGCTTGGAGCTTGAGGGGAAAAACAAAGGGTTTTGTTGTCTGAGCTGCTGTCAGGGCTCTGGCCGGTGGCGGAGGAGGGTGGCTGGAAGGTGGCAGGCGATTCAGCCCGCTCGGGACTGCCTCTTCCCCTCCAGGCTATTACAAAGACCACTGTGAAATCTGGGGTATGAATACAAGGTAGTAGGGGAAGCTGCCTGGGCTGTCTTCCCCACTCTGGTAGCCTGTGAAAAAAAAAAAAAGTGTTAAAATAACTTGTTTTTGGCAGTACTTTTGCCATACGCTGTGAGTAAACAATTTAGTTTTCCCCAAATTGAGAGAGACGCTCATCTTTGGAAGGTTTTGAAAGAGGGGGGTTGATGTGGGTTTGCTGGAGGGACTAATTCATCAAAACAGCGTTGCTAACGGTGGTATTGCCGGGTGGAATCTTTTGGATTCTGGATTTAGTTGCAGAACTGGTGCTTTTGTATAAAAACACTGTTTAGAAGTGATGCACTGAGTTTTTAGAAGAGAACAGTTTCTTTTCTCAAATCTTTCCTGTTTCTATGGTATACACTGGAGCTCATCTGCCACGGATCTTGGCCTGTCCTTTAAGAAAGCTCCTATGGTTGTAGCTGTGAGCAATGACAGGTCTATTTTTAAATCGTCAGTTTTCTTTTGTTTCCTGTAACAGGATCTTTACTGTGATCCTCATACTTCATCTTCAGAGCAATGGTAGTGACCTGGAATGCAGCAAACCCTTTGTAAATACTCTCTGCGTTCTGTCCTTGAAGGTCTAGTGCTGTTTGAAGAGCACTGGGTTGCCTTGAAATTGGAATCGGCGAAAGCTGAAATCCTGGCAGTGGAGAGCTCTCAAGTGTGTGTCTGCTTCCTTTGATGACTGTAACTTTTTGCTTTTTTTGAGGAGGTGTTACAGGTCTATTTTAGGGGAACAAAACGTTCCTGTGTGCGCTGTGCTCTCCCTGGGAGGTGCTAAGTGTGTGCCATGTTTTGAGAAGTTTGCCTTCCCTCTCAGTATTTTGTTTGCGGGGATAAGACCTGCATTCTTCTTGCTTCGTTTTCAGGGGGTGTGTGTGCTGCCCCCCCTGATGTTGTGGGACTTGGGAGCAGTTCCCAATTGTAAATCTGATTTTCCTCCTCAGGCTGTAGTGACAGGTGTATTTCATTTTGTCTGCTGCTGTTTCCATTTCAGAACAAACTTTAAGGTCTGTTGCTGTGACTTCGATCACACATCAACCACTTCAGTTTGTAAATAATCAGCTTTTACAGGCCTGAATCATAGGGTAAAATAAAAGGGACCTACAGGAAAGCTGGAGAGGGACTGTTGATCAGAGAGGGGAGCCCTAGGATGAGGGGGAAGGGTTTGACCCTGAAAGAGGGGAGATGGAGCTGAGATGTGGGGAAGAAGTTGTTTGGTGTGAGGGTGGTGAGAGCCTGGCCCAGGTTGCCCAGAGAAGCTGTGGCTGCCCCATCCCTGGAGGGGTTCAAGGCCAGGTTGGAGGGGGCTTGGAGCAACCTGGTGTGGTGGGAGGTGACCCTGCCCAGGGCAGGGGGTGGCACTGGGGGGGCTTTGGGGTCCCTTCCAACACAAGCCGTCCTACAATTTAAATAAAACAGCCTGAGGGAGGAAAACTGTGTTATGTATTTTCAGTTTTAAGTCTTAAAACACGTTTCAAAGTTGCAAGCTGAGAAAGGGAAAATCCTGCTGACCTGGCACTGATGATGTTTCCAGAGTAGCTGTGGACAGTCTCTGCCTAAGTTCCACTGCACAGTAACTGTTGCTAACTCATTTTCTTATAACTTATTTTTGTAAGTGCACTAGGAAACTGGAAATATTTTGGTTACGTAGCTGTTGAGGTTGTTACTTAATATTTGTGCTCTCTGTAGAGAATACTGTGGCTGCATTAGTTACTTACAAAAGCATTTGTGAGGGGCGGAATGGTGCATGCAGAAGTTCAGGCTCACTCTCCGTGGACTTAATTTTAGTGTATTATGTTCTCAGTGCATGCAGTTTAACACACTGAGACATGAGAAATACTTTTTTTTTATGCCATTGCAGCTGGCCATTTGGTATTGAGATGCTTGTTTACACTATTCTGTATTAGCATGTATTAAGTTGGCTGCATTTTTTCTGCTGAGGTGACCTGCTAAAGCTCACCTCCATCAGCATTTAGAAAGATTCTTCTGCAGGAGAATGTGAATGTGCTGAGGGGCTGAGGTGAAAGGGAAGGGCTAAATATAGCCATTTCCTGCAAAACTTACCTCCTTCCTTTTTTGTTGTTGAGGCTATCTCTCCAAATGAGATTTGTGTCTTCCCAGGCCTACAGAGGGGGTTTGTTTTGCTGTTTCCCTCCTCCCAGAGGAGACTGTGGTTGTTTGCAGCCCGGATGCTCTCAGTGGGTCACAGTGTGAGGGCACACACAGGGGCTGGTGGCCAGGACTGGGCAGACCTGTGGTGGTGTTGTGTCCAGCCGGGCAGGAACGAAGGCCTCCCTCATCTTGCCAAAACTGCCAGACACAGCAGCAGCAGAGGCATCGCATCGCTTCTTTGGGAGGGCTGCGAAGGAGCCGAAGGGAGGGATAGAAATTGTTTAGAGAAACCCCCTCTCTCTCTCAGCCCCTGCTCCCCCCTCACGTTGCTCTCTCACAAGCTGCCTGCTCCCTGGGAAGGGGGAGAGCAGTGGGCTCTCCAGCAGCACAGGAGCTGTTGGGGTAGGAAGAGAACATAGGCGGGGGAAAGAACACCAGGGGGTGTTGTGGGTGGGTTGTGTTTGTTGTTTTTGTTGGGTTTTGGGGGTTTTTGGCCAGCTGGTACTCTGAAGGCATGCTAAAATGTAATGAGGCTTGATGCTAAATCAGGATTTAGGGACAGCATTGTAAAATAATTGTAAAAAAAAAAACCAAAAAACAAAACCTGCTTGAATTCACATGCATTCTTAGCTACTTGAGCTCTCAAATGGGCATCGCAGTGTCTGCCCTTGCACTTTTTATCTCCTCTACTGTGTATAAAGAGGGTAAAACCAGCCCGTGCAGCTCTGGAGGTTACAGCGGTGCTGTTCAATGCAGTAGATTTCCCAGTGATTATTTCTCTCTTCCAGCTCCATGGGTTTTCACACACAGAGACCCGTTGGGGCAGACGTCACATTGTCCATGATGAGGGTGTGCATGTGCATTGGGGAGTAGTTTATTTGCTTTGAGACTTGAGTGTAGTCAGGCCTGAGACAATTTAACACCGTGTTAGTTATGGAGGTGTCCACCACTGTCTGAAAATGCACCTTTTAAATCCTGCTCTAGACAAGTTCAGCGACTGCACCTTAGGAGTGTAAGCCATGTATTTCTTTTGTGCATCTGTACATATGGAAAATAAGGAATGATAGTATTTCTTACCAGTGTTGGAAAGCTGAATTCACACAAGTTTAGAAGGTGTTTTGAGATCATGAATGTAGAAGCTGCTATTGACTATGAAATATATGGAATTCCCTGGAAATGCTTTGAAGAACGCCCCTTTTTCTTCACTGTGTTTGCAGCCCAAGCACAGTTTTAGACTAATACTTTCAAAAGGTATAAAAGTATAGTTAAATAACAGTAAGTAGTTGTAATGAAATTGTTTTCTTTGTTGTATTGGACCACGATTATGCATGGGACCTGCTTTCAGCCGATGGGTAATCCCTTCCTTAAAATGTGCTCTTTTGTGATGAGGTGTGTACAGCTCAGTGTTCACAGGTTCATATTTCGAGGTGATCTGTATTTGTAAGTCTTACTGGTATTCAGGACACGAGATTTTACTCTCCTAACAATACCTGCAGTGCTCTAACTATGAGTATAAAGTGGCATTGAATCCAGCCTTTGGCGTTAATGCCATGGGATGCTAACTGTTTTCTAGAAGGAACACCAAGAATATGTCCATGTCCCTAGTGAAACAAGTACATTACTTTTACTTTAGCTGAAAGAAAGTGGTGATGCATTTCAGAAATGGGTGGTGCTCTTTGCTAGCCATTCAGGTGCTGACTCTTCCCTGGAAAGCCAGAAGTGACCCTGTAATTCCTCTGCCAGTGAATTGTCAACATCAGGTGCTGCATCGTGGTCTTTGCCAGCTATTACATGACCCTGTCTTTAAACGGGGTTCTTTTGATCTGTGCTTCCATTTCGTGCTGAGTTCCTGCTGGTTGTGGGTGCTCTGTCTGGTTTCTGAACCACCACCCTCTCCATGGTGTGGTGGCTGTGCGTGGCAGCGTCTTGGGGCTGTTGGATGGAGGGTGCTGCCCAGCTCTGGTTAGAACACATTTTGCATTCTTTCTGCCTGCCAATTAGTGCGCCACCAGCTCCTAAATGCCTCTAAAGCCCCCAAGATCCACGTCCCTCAGCTCCACTGATTGGTGGTTGGTTTGAGTATGAAGGCAGCACGAGTCCCTAAGGAGCTGGATGCCTCCTTGTCCTTCCCATTGGCAGTTGCTTCATGCTCAGGGCCTGTGGTTTCAGTTTGGCGTGGGGTTGGGGCAGTCTTGTTCCACAAAGCTTTGTGAGGTGGTGTAGATGCCCTGTGTCTGAAGAAACTGAATCCTCTGCTGAGGAGAGAAATGTCTGAAAGGAAATATTGTAGAGGTCTTAAAGTCACAGTTGAAATGAGAATAAGTGGAAAGTGATGACTTCACATTATTTCATATGATGTAAGAAACAGGGTACATACCATGTGTAGTTGATAGTCAGCAGGTCTAAAATTTAAAAAAATGTTGTGCCTGTTTAAGTTATGGAATGACTGCAGATTTGGTGTTGGGCTGTTTTTTGTTTGTTTGTGTTTTTAAGAAAGGAGTTGGATATGTTGGTAAGTCTGGGGCAAACTATTAAATACAGTGTTCCAGAAGCAGTTTTGGGCTTGGGAATTTACCTCTGACTGGGAAGTGTGGGCTTGGGGGGGAGAGAAGGGTGGAGAAATGACCTCTTTTGGAGTCAGTGTAGACGTTGTTCCTCAGTTTCTCCGGTTGACCTGATGGTTGCTCATCCTCTGAAGCCATTCCTGTCAGTGCATCTCTCCTTTTTGAAGTGCTCCTGGCAGTGTCAAACCATGCTATTGTTTGTTACCTGTAGTGCCTCTGAGAAGGTGCATGTGGAATTTTCTGTACCTTGTTGTCAATTAATTTGAGTCTGTTTTAGGAAGACTGTGGCTCGATTAGGAAAAGCTTGTTAAAACACAAGACCTCCAGTTTGGCAGTGGTACAAGGCAGACTTTGGACTTTTCATTTGACTGATCCGAACAAAGATGGAGGCAGGAGCTGTGGAGGTGAACACCAAGGGCTATTACCTGGGCCTTTTTACAGGAGAGGAGATGATGCTGCAACTCTTAACCTTCTGTCCTATGTCCCTGGAACATTCCTTCTCAGCACGCTGAAGCCACAGATGGTCCTGCATTGAGTGGAAACTGGTAGGAGGACCTCCTCCTCGTCCTGCAGCGCAGTTGTGCTCACTGGAGGTCAGGCATTTCTTGTTCTGACTACAAACCTTACCTCTCTGCTAATGAGCTGCAGAAGAGAGGCCAACAAACACCTCTTCTAATTGCAGGTCTGCTGTTTGTCTGGCAAGTATCCTGTAACAGTAGGAGCGGGCTGGCAGCTTTGGCTGGGCGGATAGCTCGGAGGCTAGAAGTGGCTTCCTTTTGAAGTCCTGCAAGCTGCTGAGCTCTGCTTTCATGAGTCGGTGTGCCCCAGCAGGCCCTCCAGCCTGCCCTGGATGGCCTGGGGTTCCTGCCTGAGCAGTTCTTGGCAGTTGGTGCTGGGGCTGTGCAAGCCCTTTTGCTGGCTACTCATGCTGGGGCAGTAAGTAGCCATGCTTGTCCCTCTCCATGGGCTGTTCTTGCTCCTCTTTTAGCATCTCTGCAGCTATGTGGTCAACTGGGGAAGACATTCACTTGGTTAAAACTTAGTTTGTCTTTGGTGGTTTAGTTCTAACCTGAATCAATTCCTGGCTTGGTTTTTTTTTTGTGTGCTGGTGCTAAGTAGGGGTCTCTGGGGGTTTAAGTGGCTGGGCAGATGTGCAGGACCGTGTGTGCTACCTCCACACGTTGCCACCTGAGTGTCATGGGTGTGTTGAGTTTCAGGCTGTCATCAAGGCTGTTGGCAGAGTCCCTTGGACCCCTTTTTTGGTCCCAGAGGGGACCTGGTGTGGCTCTCCCCCCTGGAGGAGTCCCTACAGGGTTCTTTGCTGCCTGCTTGCTCTTGGCTCCAGTTCTTGCACCAGAGCATGCTCAAACACACATATTTGCAAGTTCTGCTGGATTTTGTGCCCCGGCTCTAAGTCCTGCCTGTCCTTCCTTTATGGGAGGATGTGACAAGCATGGTGGCCAGCCTGTCCTCTGTGTGACACTGCCAGGGCAGCAAATCTGCCTTACTCTTCCCTTCAGGGGAGGGCAATGTCTTACCATGCCAGTTGGTACCGAATTGGAGGTAGAAGAGATGGGATCTGAATCTCCCTAGGAACAAATGTAAAATTAAACAAAATGCGTGTTTGTATTAGTCAGCCTAAAACAGACTGTGCTATTTAGGGCTCTCCACTGCATTAAAGTTGTCTCTTGTGTTTGTGTGGGTGGACTGCAGCAATTAAGTCATTTTAAGGCTGAATCTTAAAAGAGAAAATAAAATGAAAAGATAATGGTTTGGTTTAAGAGCATAAATTAATTGTACCGTGTTACGTTAGAGAAAAGATAGGTGGTACCTTGCAGGTTGTTCAGTATTGGTAAAAGTCAAGTCCGTGTTGCATGTTGAAACTCTTCTTAACTTCATAAGGAGTAGTATTTTTTGGTTTCTTATCCATTAAATCACGCTCTTTACTCATATTCAAATGTAACTGCCTGATGAAGCTGCAGTTCTGTGCAGCAGCCTGATAAACCATGGACTTTGACTGCATGGGCTGGGCAAATCCCAGGCTGTAGGATGATTTGGCAATGGATTTTATGTGGCAGTCAATCTTGTAGTATTATAATGTATGTGACTCCTGACTTTCTGTTGTCAGAAAGAAAAGATTCACAAGTTGTGGTGCACTAGACTGAGTATTAAATTAGCTATTTCATATCTACTTAGCAGTGGCATTAAAATAAGTTGTGCATTTAAAAAAAAAAAAGATTTTCATTTGACTTTTAAATACTGGCTGAAGTTAATAATAGACAGTATTATAGATGTACTCTTAGCTCATTGAAAAAAGTGCTGATGCTTGTGAATTAAAAAAAACCAAAGAAACCCACACAAACCCAAACCCCAGCCAAATGAGGGGGTTGTGCTTTGGTGATTGTGATTACAATAGAAAAGTAAAAGTAAATATATGGAAAACTTTTAGGCTGAAGTTCTTGCCCTGACATTCTTACTTACTGGGCATTGATCTAAGTAACTTTTATTCCACTTGACTTGTGTTTTGGGGCTGAATGTTAAAACCTGTGTGCATCCTGGTTGAAGTGAAATGGATGAAGCGATGGTGATAAAAAGATGCTGGTACGGCAGTTTTCCCTCTGCCTGCTTTTCATCTCAAGGGGAACGAGGTGTAAATGTGGTGTGGAACCGTCTCTGCTTATCTTGATGGAGGAGCTGTCTTCACCCAGGCGTCTGGCTTTGATGCAGGTTTCCTGTCCGGGGCAGAAGCCTCTTTTTTTTTTTTGTGGCTGGGAGCGCCTTCTGTCCAGCCAACCCCGTCTGGGGCAGAGCGGAGCTGCGCCTTCGCGTTTGTGCTTATGAAACTTAAATCATCTGAGGATTGGCTATGCTCCAGCATCTTGGCATAATTTGAACCCTTCTCTGTCCAGAAAGAAACAAGCAAGTTGTTTCAAGTCACTGGGGTAGAAGAAAAAGCTCCACCTAAACGGCTGTGAAGAAATCTGGAATATGTTGCCCCTGTCTGGAAGTTCCCGCATGGCACACGTGCGGCACCAGTCAAGGCGCAGCTCGGGGTACGGCAAAAGTGGCAAAACTCAGTCGTTCCTCCACGTCTGGTCTCCTGGATCCTGCCCCTTGGCTTTTGTTGCCGGGACTCAGCACTTCTTAAAAATCCTTGAACAACTCTTGGCTCTGCTTTTGGTATCTCTCTGAACCTCATCTGAGTTGGTTGTCAGTTGGGCCTTTACAAATGTGCCAGAAATGCCACGTAGACAATTTTGTGTGTGTTTGTGGACCTGGCATGTCTGCATCAGCCTTTAGTAGAGAATAATCTAAATGAGTAACATGTTCCAACTTGCTTCAACAATAGGTTTTTTTCTGTCTTTGTGTAGGCATTTTACACATTTATAAGGCTCATGTCCATACCTCTGAAGCAAACTTGTGCATAATTGTTCTGCAAAACCTGTTCTAGGATCTGAAGCTATTTAAACTCTTCCCTCCAAATGTGTTCCTTACAACACGAATAATATTTTGAAGGCTGAGTGCATCGGTAGGACTGCTCCTAAGTTATGGAAATGAAAACCTAAGCACCATTACAATACTGTTCGAAAAAATTATGGTATTTCCATACCTGTTGCAAAAGTGGCATTTCTTTGAGTGGAAAAGTCTTTTTTGTTGGGATTTGATCCTGGATATTGGTTAGACATTCAAATAAAACACTTACTGCACTCTGATGTGCAGGAACTTTGTCTTGTTTCTCCATTAGGAAGGCCAGAGCAGCAGGCAGTTCTGAGCCAGGAGAACCAAACTGGCTTTTGGATGCTGTCATTTTTCTCGTGCAGTTACTGGAGTCTCTGGTGAGAAACCGGCGGTTCCGAGTCTGCAATGCAGTTTTATGCCTTCCTTAACAAAGGGTCTGCTGGGAGCAAAACTTGCTTTATTCCCAGTCTGGGGATTTGTAAAACTCTGACGTGTAGCCCAATTATAATGATGTTGGTTTAGTTCCCAAAGTGGATGCTCTTTATTCTCAAAGAGGCCCTACTGCATGCAAACAGCATATTGAAGGCCCTGAAATGTTAGCATTTGAGTGGGTTTGGCTTAGCTTTAAAATAAATATCTGCTGGAAATAGAGCTCTGGGGAGTGGACTAAAGCAAATGGAAAAGGTGAATTAACTGGAAGTTGTTCCGCAAGGCTGGGTTAATAGAGCACCAGCACATCAACGCAGCGGTGGATGAAGACAAATAAAAGGATTTTGAGAGTTTGTTTGTATTTGGAGGCTGTTCAGAAGTGAAGTAGATGCAGTTCAGAGTCTGCTGCTCCCCTGCACCGTCACCATTCTGGCTCTGCAGCATCAGTCCTTGTTCGGCCTTGGCGAGTCTCCTGCCAGCGCCTGCTGCTCCCACAGGGAAGAGGGAGCACCATTCCTGGCCAGTGTCTGGTGTAAGGGAGCCTTTAGTTTGCAGGATTCGGAGGTCTGCGGTGTTTGTCTCATGGTGCTTGATGGTTCTTCTGAGACCTGGTTGAAGATACTGCCAGATTGCCCCTTTATAGAGGGAAACTTACAGCTTTTCCTGGCCATGCTGGAAAACCTGGGAAGAGAAGCAATTGTGCCTCTTCAGGCCTGTGTGTGCCACAAGATAACTGAAACCAAAGCACATGGGCAACCCCCGCGTTTTCTGAGGAGGGAGCCCAGTGCACAGCGCTCGACTGCCTTCTGGTTGGAATGCTGGGCTGTGGTCGGTCAGGGTGAGTGGAGAAGGCTCTTTGCTTCTTGGTGCTGCCTACTTGAGAGTAGCACGTGGTCCTTTCCCCCTGCTGTTTTTGCTCCTGGAAGATTCCTAACAGGGTGGACTTCTTTGTAGGATGATGTGGTTGTGGGACTGCATGGCAGTGGGGGAAATGGGAGGACTTTGTGGAGCATCGGGGAGAGCAAAGGAGCCTCCTTCACAAGCTTTGGAGGAGACCTGAGGGGATATTATGCAGAGAGAACCACAGAACTGAAGTGTGGGTAACTGCCTGTGGAAGTGAGAACTTGGAGAAATGATGTGACCAGCTTTGGGTAGGGTCTTCAGCTGGGAATTCAGACACCTGCAAACTGGAAGTGGCCCTGGCCCTGGGGTCACAACGCTTGGCAGGTGAAGAACCCAAGTGCTGGGAGTGAAGGTCTCCTCTGTCAGGCCTCTCAAAGGAGAACTCCAAATCTGCAAACAGAAGTGGGTAATTAGCTGAGGATTTGGTGTGCCAATAGTGTGGAAGGATATGAAATGTATTTCTTTTTTCCCCTTGAAGTTCTGAAATAGCCTGAACATTTTTGGAAGAATTTTTTGAGGGGATTGATCTTATTTTAGCCCCGTGGGTGTGTTTGGCTGTATCTGAACTGAGGAGTTCCTCCCCAGACGAGCACGTTGCATTGTAAAAACTGGTGTGTGAACATGTGTATGGAAAGTGTGCCCTTGTCCCTGGCTTGGAAGGTGCTTTGGGCAGTTCTTCTCTGGGGCTCAGTGTTTGGAGTTAGAGCCTTCCTCTAACAAGTGCATAAATAATGGTTCATTTTTTAGTTTGAAGTTTGCCTTAGCTTTCTGTTGAAGGTTTGTGTGTCCTTTGTGTGGTGCTCCTGGTGGCTCTGCAGAGAGATGTGGCAGGGGCTTAGTGTTCCACCTGACAAGCTGCCCTCTCCATTTACGTATCGCAGTTGTGTGAAGAAGGTGTCTGTGAAGTGTGTTAGTTGGCAGCTTGATGCAGCTCATAGTTCTTACCCAAATGGTGGGTAGGATTACTCCAGTACGCAGTCATCTCCAGTGCTAGCAACCACAGGGAAAAGTGTGCTTAATACGTGCTTCATAGGTTAAATTGTCTTCTTTTTGGGTGATAATTCTTGGCCAGGCAGGCTGTGGTAGCTACCTTGTCAAGAAGCACAGGCTGTATGGCTGACCATGAGCTGTAGCTTGTGTGAAAGTAGGTTTTCTCACATAGTAAGAGAAAGCAGTGCAGTGGGTTTTCTGAGGTAGTATTCCATCGGTTTCTTGAGACACTGGGGAAACATTTAAGTATCTGAATGTTAAAAGGGGGTTCTGTTGATTCTATGATCATGAAAGGCTGCTTTTCCCAGAAAAAAAGCCCAAACCTGCAAAAACATGTTTTCTCTGTAGCAAGTAATTTAAAATGTTAAATTAACATAGTAAAGATTTTTCCCTGTAAAACAAAACAAACAAACAAGCTTCTGATTTTACTATGGGTTGAGTTAAAATCTAGAAAGTTAAATTTTAGACCTCTCTGGAAGAATCTGAGGCAATAATAAGATTTTAATCCCTGAGCTGACCCAGCCCTGAAGCGATACTGAGGTCCCGAAGAGGCAGACTTCACCTCTGCTGAAGAGCGCTTGAAGTAGAAAAGTTAATTTTAACTTAAATGGTTGAACTGTTTTGGGTTTAATTTAATTTGTATTTTTGTTTGCTTGTTGTTTTTCGGAAAAGAACACAGTAAATGCTAAATAAAGTTCATTAAGTGCTCGCCCCAGCTGCGTAATGAAGGTGATTTAGAGGTGATTAAACACTCCCTCCCAATCCAAGCCATTTTGGAGGTTCCTACAAAGCTCTTCGAATCCATCCCTCCCAGTTGGTCACAGACTGTGGGCTCTGCCCCTCACACCTCGCTCCCTGGTACCCCAGTACTTTTTGCATCTTTGGCCTGAACTCCTGGTGGGGGGAGCAGAGATGTGCAGCAGACACTCTGGGGGCTGTCCTTCCCTGTCACTGCAAGCCAGCACAGCTCGCTCTCCACAGCCCCCGAAAGTCCCCTTCTTCCTTCCACCCCTGCTATTCTCAACAGCACTGCCTTTTTCCTGGGGAAATGGTCTTCAAAGTCTGTATTTACTTAGTCCTAACAATATGTTTGCCTTGGACAATATTAGGGGTTTTTTATGGAAAAGAACAAAAACTAGGTGCAAAAGCAGTGGTGTAATTGGTTATTTAAATTGGGGCTCAACTTGGGAATTTAAATAGCTTTGATCAACTTGGAAGTATTTAAATATATACCAAAACCTGAAATGCATATTCCACCTGTGCAAATGTAAAATGCTGTTTTGAAAATTTCAGAAAACAGGTAAAATTCCAAATGGTGTGGGTTGTTTTTTTCTTTCGCTTGTTTGTTTGTTTTAACCTTGAATTTTGCTATTTTCTTTTTAATCATTATGCTCACACAATTACTCAGTAGGGTTTATTTTGCATTTCTGTTGCTGTTTTTTTCCTGGTAGTGACCCAAAGAAACTTCCATCCTGAGTATGGAATTCCCTGTTCCAGTGGCCATGGCAGAAGGGGAGTGTTGGATATTCCATCTGTGGATTTATCCAACGTAAGCTGAGGAAGGTTTGGGGGTATGAAGTGCTTTGAAATAATGTCACTGTCACTTTTTCCACTTTTCTAAGATGAAGACTTTGAATTTGAGGGAGCAGATGGGAGGGAGGCAACGAAGATGGAGTGAAGTCTTAAAACAAGCATAGAAGATCCAAAGACACCTTTACCCTTCTATAAGAAAACTTGTGTGGTGCCAGTGTGGGATGAGACAGCCCCTGGAGCTGTGGTGGGGGGAACTGGAGCAGTCTGGGAAGGGTAGAAATACGCTTGTGTGGTGCTAAAACAGTTCTGGGCAGCGTTACCCGCCTGGAGCAGCTTGTGCAGACTGGCTGGATTTTCAGGTGGCCGGGATGGTTGTCTCTGGGGAGCAGTGCAGACCTGCACAGATCCCTGCCTCCTGCCGCCCTCCCCAGAGCTGCTGGTTTGGCAGCCCTGCCCCGGGAACTTTACCACAAAGGGATTGTGAAGCTGTTTGAGTTTGGGGTTTTTTCCAGTCCTGCTGGTGGGAAGCTGGGCGTTTTGGGCTGTGTACTGTGGCACAGCACGGGGGATGGCGGAGCTGCTCAAATTCCTCTCCTCCTCTCCTCCCCAGCCGAGAGGGGAGCTGAGGCTGTGGCCAGACAGCCAAGCACAGGCCATTGAGCAGAACCTTTGCCCAGAGCTCACCTTCCCAGCTGTCCTGGATTGTGTGTGGGGCTGGTGTGAGGTTTGTCTGCCCCCGGCCATAGAGGGTGTAGCCCTCACAGCACTTGAGAGACCAAAGCGGTGGGTGCAGTGGTGAGACGTACAGTCCCATCCCTGCTGCAGGGGGTCTGGAAGGGACTGCACAGTTGCAGGTCCAGAAATACATGGCCCTCAAAGCAGCTGCCGGTAAGAAGATGTCCCTCACAAGGGCTGCTATTCAAAGGTCTGTTGTTAGTGGGCATGTTTGTTGCAGCAGTGTTTTTATATCTGTGGATCAGTGTTAAACTTGTGTCTGGCAACACTTGTCTTCCCCAAACGTTGTGAGAGGTCCCAGCCTACTGGCACCCCAGCTGTGCCCTTCTGAACCTGACAGGAAAAAAGGGAATAAAAAAGGCGTTGATCCCAGCTAGAAAGAAAGAAAGAAAGAAAAAAGATCGATAGATTGAGAAGGTGCATTGTGTTCACTTATCAAAGCTACTTCAAAAAAAGGAAATAAGTGAGAGTGGGAGAGGCAGGGGGGTGCCTTCAGGTGCTGAGGTGCCCTGAACAAGACTGACCCCAGGCTCCACATTCCTCCAGCTGGTGTTTCGGGGCACTGTCCAGTATTACCTCCCTTAACTTCTCTGACACCAGCACAAGTTCAGTCTAACCCTTTTGCAAGCAAGGTGCCAACATCTGAAAATCATCTGGTGTATGTGAAGTTCTAGCGCAGCAGACAGCTAGGTGAGAC
The DNA here is from genome assembly GCA_013400055.1 of Nycticryphes semicollaris. NCBI lineage: Eukaryota > Metazoa > Chordata > Aves > Charadriiformes > Rostratulidae > Nycticryphes > Nycticryphes semicollaris. Next base: position 518,049 of record VXBJ01006356.1, read on the forward strand.
GGCGGCCGAAAGGAGAGAGCGTGGATGGGAAGGCAGATGCAAAGGTGACAGATCAGGGAGGGTCCAGAAAATGGGGTGAGAATGATCACTTTGAAGGGTTTGGAATGAGTCAAAAAGATAGTGGTGTTATCCAGGGAAGAGGAAGAGAGGAGAAATCAAAGGGCTTTTCTTACTTAAATGATTTATGCCATGTAACTTTTCTAGGTAGCGAAAATTCAGTTTAATGCATTGGTGAGAACTGGGTATTTAGAAAATGCTGCATTAAATCTTCTAATCCAGGAAAATTCTGGGCAGAGAGAAGATTTTGTTTGGTTGTATAAATGGCTCTTCATGAAAAACAAACCTGACCAGCAAACACCCTCCCTCACTAGCACTTCACCCGTTTGATAGTTTCAAACTCTGATAACCATGGTCTTCATTGGCTGTGCCCTGGGAATCCATGAGGAATATTAGATGATCTTCTCTGAAAACTGGGAGCAGGACAAGAAGTAAGACCCTTCCTTGAGACAGCAGTAGGATAGTTTGAGTCCAAAGCTCCAGTACACATGAATGCTGCCTTACCCGTGACCACAGGCAGTGTTACACCAGCAAAAGGCACTGACTGTTGCACAAATCAGTGGGGAAGACTTTTATTTTTACTAGCTCCAGTTGTCAAGTAACTCTGTATTATTCAGTCAATTCTGGGAGTTTTTGGAGATGTTTCAGTAACTTCTGTGTTTAGTCAGCCAACCGACAGGAAAATCATGAATTAAAAGCACTGATAAAGAATTCATTTATTTGTCTGTTCGTGTGCTGGCAGGTGCTTGGCTCTCTGGTGTGCTGGGCTGCTGCGGTGGGGACTGGGGACCGGTGGTGGCCGGGGCAGTGCTGCTGGCAGCAGAGCTGGGTGTGCTGCTGGGTGCTGTGGCTTCATCCTCCTTTTCCAAAGTAAGGTGGAAGCCGTCTCCGCAGTCGGCAGCAGCTGGGTGCAGAGCAAGAGTCTGCTAAAGCAGTGGTGGTGTCTGAACTGCTGTGTGGAGGTGTTTAGTCCGAATTCAAATGGCCATTTGAGAATCTGCTGTTGTTGCTTCCCTGAAGCTGGGTGAAGGTGTTGCCATGGGATGTCTGTGAGAAGCTGATGGCCACGGCTGTGGATGCTGTTAGATGGCTGTACAGCACAGGGGCTGGCACTCTGTCCCCTGCCCACAGCACGGTGCATTCTGTTCAGCAGCAGCTATTTTAATTGGCTTTCATGCTGTGTTATGCTCAAACTCTGCTGCTGCAGGAACCTGTGACGTGTGTTTTGTTTGTTCCTGAAAAACATCCACTCTATTCCGTGTTGGTCATTCACATTCACTCTGTGATTGTCAGCTGGAAAAACTGTGTGTTTGGCAGCCTTCAGCAGCTCCCTGCTGCACAGGACTGTGCACTGTCTCATCTGTCTGGGGGGGCTGTGCCTTACAGAGGTGGGGATCCCTCCTCTGACAGCTCTCATTGCTTACCCCGTCGCTTGGTACAGCAGTGGGAAGTGGCTGGCACTGTGGGGAGGCACGGGGGCATGCTGGGGGGACACAGGACGGGGGTCACAGGCAGCCCCCAGCTCCGGGAGCCCTGAGCCCCAGGTGGGAAACATCTCTGCTCTCCCGCAGCCCCCATTACACTGAAGGTGTGCCCACGTGTGGGGCTGGGGGCTCCTTCAGGGCATGGGGTGCCAGCTGTGTGGGGAGAAGGCTGGCAAACGAGTGGGAGAGCAGTTCTTCAGTGGTAAGACATTAATTCATCGTTCTCTCTAGTGTGATAGCTGGTTAGAAAATAACCACTAGTCGTGACTTCTGTTAATTAACTACCAAGAGTTAAGTAAGTGTTGTTGGGAAAGGCAGCCTGTGTGTGCTTGGCACGTCTTTCCCCAGACAAGGCTGGTGCTAGTTGGTACACGCTGGGTTTCTGTGTGTGTCTGCAGCCGGGTTTGATGTTTTCCCTCTGTATTGATTTTCATGGTGCATTGAACAGGATCTAAGCAAGAAGCACACTTAGATGACACTGGAGACAGCTGTCTGTTCAAGTGGGACATCTCTGTGTGCTGAAACGGCGCCAGGTTCTTTTCCATCACCTCATCAAGTAACACACACCAGTAATAATTCTTTGTTTAGTTTCCTTTTCTAGGCCACTGGTATGTCACCTTTGTTGTGTTCGGAGAGCTACAGTAAATTCTTACTCTGAACTAGAGTACCAGTTTTGTTCCTGTTATTTTTCTGATAATCCTTTTTGAGGTTATTTTGAAGTGGAGAGGGCTTTACATGACATTTGGGAGCCTGTATGAGAGACAGCTTTTCTCTCAGTAGAGCTGGTTTGGAAGGTACATGTGGGAAACTTGGATAAAAGCAGAAACCTATGAAACTCTGGGAGCTGCTGCATAGCTTTTTCCAGTTTTAATCTGCCTCTCGTCGTCGTACAGCAGGCTGAAGTTCCAGATGTTGTTTTGGCTTGGAGATAGCAAGTGAGGGGAAAAATAAGCATTCTTAATGTTTGCAGAGTCAGATGGGCTGGTTCTGCGCTGGCAGGAAAGCGGGGAGATAAAGGCTCCATTAACGGGGCACAGGCTGCCGGAGGAGCCCATACAGCACCGTGGGTTCCTCTGGAAATAGGGCAGTGGCTGCGAGGAGGCACTGAGGGTTGTGAAGGAAAATTAAAAATCAACTTACATGGAGAGCAGTGGGGGTTTGGTCAGGTGTACAACACTCCCTCCCCCCTTTTTTTTCCAGTTAAAAGTGGATTTTTAGCCTGCTTTCTTCCCCACCCCATCTTAGAGTCCTGCTGGCTTACCTTCCGGACTAGCGGTGGCTGTTGTGGCACCAAGGGGTGCAGGGGTGACAGGAAGGCGTGTTTCTGGGGGCACATGGCTCTATGGCTCTTAATGACAGGGGGGGGGTTGTCTTGGAGCACCAGTGTGGGCTTTGAAGCTCGTCCCCCCGATGAGCTCCGTGTGCTGTGAGTCAAGGAGTGGTTTGGGCACGTAAGGGCTGGATCCCTGCTGGAGGCCACCAGGCTGCTGGTCCTGGGGTGACCAGTGTGCTCCAGCCCAGGACCTGGGGGGGAAGGTCTGGGCCCCTCCTGCAGGGCTCTGGCAGCTTCCCATGAGGGGGCTGGCTAAACCCACTCTGAAGTGAAACTGCTGGAATCCTCGTTAGGAGTATATACAGAGGCCAGGAATGGCATTTGCTGTACCAGTCTGTAGGTTGGACCTCGAACAGTCTACCCTTCTGCCATGCTAGATTACATATAGAAATGCACTGTGTCCTGTGTCTGTTCCTGACCTGTTCCTCCTGTCATGCTTATTTCTAAAATGTATGAGCAGTTCATTTTTAAATGATCACTGCAGTTCTGCTTATTTCCTTCTTAACATTTTTCTCTTCTCTTTTCCCGTTGTTGAGACTGGGGAATTGTGGTTCCTGGCCAGTCCTTCCAGCATGGCACTCGTCCTGCGGGGGTTCTTGACCTTGTTCTTGTAAGAACAGTTCACTTGTCTCCTTTGATGCCATGGAGCTAGAAGTTGGTAGCGCTGACACTGCCCTGTGTGGGTGAGTACAGCAGGTACAGCTCTTCTGCTGGCTGAAGTCTTCTCTCTGCCGCTTGGCATTGGGATAAACGTGTCCCTGCCGCAGTGGGTGTCATTTAGTGACATGAAGCTGTGTTCTGTGTGGGAGGGAGGGAACTGGTGTGTCTTGGTGTAACGGAGTAGGAGGTACCTGGAGCCGGGACAGCCTTAGTGGGAGTGCATGTTACCTTAGGCCAGGATCGTTGTGATTTAACCCTTTTTGCCTTGTTTTTGCTACAGAAGAGGGAGTGTGTGTCAGGAGCCAGCCAGCTGCCCCCCTGTGGCTGTGTAAGCATTGATTGGCACCCTGGAAACACCACCCTTAGGAATCTCAGGGGACAGGGCTGTTGCAGAGGTTTGCTGGAGGAGGGTACAGCCAGAGAACGAGGTGCTGCTCTGCATTCCTGTGCCTGCTCCCTCGGGGCGTCTCACTCCTGTGGTTCCTGAATCAAGCCAAGCCCAGATGTTTTCATGCCCGGTCTGGCCTATTTTCTGAGGATCATTTTGGATGCCTCAGTCCATTCTGTTGTGGTTTCCTTAGCGTCTCGTCCAGCTCAGATGATTCCTAGCCTAATTGAACACTCACAGGCAACATGGCAGCTACTGCTTCATCTCTGCAGCCCAGTTTGTGCTTGCTTCAGAGTGCTCGGAGTTAGAGCCATGCTGGTGAGAAACTGGGGTTTTCTGTTGTCCTTTGTCTCCGAGAGGGAAGTTTTGCAGTGTGAAACTCAGAAGAGTCTGTCTTGTGGATAAGAGATAGGTAAAAACTCTCTTGAGAGATTCCTGCCTTGCTGACTGCTCCAGCTTTCCATTTCTACTGAGCAGCAATGAGGACGTGAAGACCTTTCCACCAGCACTATCATAGAGTCATAGAATGGTTGGAGTTGGAAGGGACCTTAAAGATCATCTCATTCCACCCCCCTGCCCTGGGCAGGGACACCTCCCACCAGCCCAGGTTGCTCCAAGCTCCCTCCAACCTGGCCTTGAACCCCTCCAGGGATGGGGCAGCCACAGCTTCTTGGGGCAACCTGGGCCAGGCTCTCACCACCCTCACAGTAAAGGATTTCTTTCTAGTTATCTAATCTAAATCTCTCCTCTTCCAATTTCAAACCATTACCCCTTGTCCTGTCACTGCACTCCCTGACAAAGAGTCCCTCCCCAGCTCTCCTGTAGCTCCCTTCAGACACTGGGAGGCTGCTCTAAGGTCTCCCTGGAGCCTTCTCTTCTCCAGGCTGGACAACCCCAGCTCTCTCAGCCTGTCCTCACAGCAGAGGGGCTCCAGCCCTCTGAGCATCTTTGTGCCCCTCTGCTGGACCCGTTCCAACAGGCCCACGTCCTTTCTGTGTTGAGGACTCCAGAGCTGGACACAGTGCTCCAGGTGGGGTCTCATGAGAGCAGAGGATCATCATCTCTGCTGACAGGTTGATGACAATAGCTATCCTGAGCATCCAGAACTTTTTACCCCTTTTGCAGGAACAATTTCCATAAAAAGTTACTTGTGGGAAGTGTATTCTGTCCTTTAACTTGTGTATTCTGATCTCAAAGGAAAACAGCTTTATGCCAAATACTGTCTGACGTTGGAAAAAAACCTGGTGTGGTCAGCTACTCTGTAGGAACAAGTGCCATCTTGTCTTGTATCCTCTTTGGAATGGTCCCTTGCTCTGTCCCTTCCCATAGTGAGGAGGGTTTTGTCCCAAAGCATATTTGGACACTTCCTTCTTCGGAAGTAGTTGGTGAATGTATCTTTGACTTGTTGTCTTCAGTATTCTAGATTAACAGTGGTGGCTGGGTCCTCTCTGTGGAGATGTTGGGCCCTGGAAATGGCCAGTGGGTGTTTGTCACAGTCTCACTTCAATCAGGGGAGTATGGCTTCATTTCTGTGTCATCAGGGAAGAGCTGCTGTTAGGCATTCCTTCCTACAGACATCCAAAGCTGAGCTTGTCTCTAAAGAGAATTTCAGCTTGTATTTTACTTCACATTTGCAGCTAGGAGTATGTATAAGGTCAGCCACAGTAATTTAGTTGTTAAATAATAATTGGATTGATTGCTTTTGGCATCTGAAACAGCAATTAAAGCAAAAGTCTGGGTAAATATCTGGAGCTGTTTTCTGAAGGTACACAAGTACAGTCAGGTTTGGCAAAGCCATGTGAAATGTGTGAATTTGAAAGCTTACAGCTGAATAGGTGGAAAGGGAATACTTAGAACAGCTCTGCAAAGAAGTGTCAGAACTGTGTATATTTGGAATAAATTTGATAAAGGGAGAGGTGACAAGATGCCCAGTGACTAGAAAGAGGGACATCAGTTGGGACGTGAAAGGGTAGCTCCTCTACCAGGAGGGACACAGGTTTGCTGCGAGGTCAAGAAGGATGTGGCAAAAGCAGTAGCTAAGGAGCATCAGGGGACAGTAATCTGGAGAGAAAAAGGTAAAGCTGTGGTGTGAACAGCAGCACAAGCGACTCTGAAGTTCATATCCCTGGTGGGAGGACACAGGAGTGTCACTGGAGAGTTCTAGGGGGAAGAAACCCCCAACTGTTCAGAGCACCACTGGCTCCCTCCGCTCACCTTTGGGTTACGTTCATCTGAAAGTGGTGCCTGGCCCCTGAGGTTGTGTCCCCTCCTTTAAGGAGGTTCTGTAGCCCTCTGCCTGGCAGCAGCACGTTTGCATTGTGCCAGTGGAGGAAGAAAGGTTGGGGGCCACCAGAACGTGGTTTTGTCTGCACTTGGTATTTGAGAACAAAATAACGTGGCGTGGGCCTGTCCAAACAGGCAAGACCAAATTGTAGAGCAATACTGTTAAAGTTCTGTGGTGGAGTAATAGAATCTTTCAGAATTTCACTTTCTTGTGCAGCAGGGTGTTTCCTTCCTCTCTGGATTGCTAATTGCGTTCAGCTTTTTGGACTCCAAAGAAATAGCTAATGAAAGAATCTGATGAGATGAAAGGCTGTTCAGTGACACGTGCCCATGGAGCGTTAGGAACTTCTGTTCTCCGTCTGATTGTTCTAAAAATACGTTGTTAATTTGTGTTTGGCTTCCCTTGCCTGCCTGGTGCTGGGGAGCAGCTCAGCTATAAGTGATGTTACCTGGGTTTTTCCTGTCCCTTACAGCCTCCTGCTGCCCATTGCTCCTGAAGAATGTTGTTCCAGTCCCAGTATAACCAGTGGGCGCTGGGCCAGCGGCACGGGGCTGGCTGTCCCCGCAGACACCCCATGCCATTCCTCTGCATGCTCCCTGCATGGCTCAGGTGGCTGTATCCTAACGAGGGGCTGTTTGCTAGGTCACTCTGCAGGGATTTTATTCTGCCAATGCGATGACAAGAAAAAAAGAGCTAATTTTCCTCACAACACCAGGAGCTGGTTCTGGTTAGGATGCTTGGGCTGAGGGACAGTATTCCTGTGGTAAGGACCCGGTGACAGTAGCTGTGGAGGCTCGGGTTTCCCCAGGCAGGCAAACCCCGCAGGCATTAGTGTGTGCAAATGGGGGTCCTCCCTGGGGGTGAAATTCCAGCACAGATAAGGGCTGACCCGAGGGTCCGGCAGCTCCTCACTGGGCTCTGCTGGGAGGGATCTGGCTGATAACATCAGAGCCTGGAAATAAAAAGCGTTTGTGCCTCTTGAGGTCCCTGCCGATGTGAAAACACAGAACTAGGCTGTAGTGTGACATGGCTTAATGAATGTAGGAACTAGGGGGCATTTTTATCTTTCAGCAGGGTTTGCCAGTGTGAGGATGGTCTTTAAATGCTGTTCCTATCATAAAACCTGACCCTAAAAGTTAAAAAAAAACAAACCCAAAGCCCACCAAACTAACCCAAGGCAAAGACAGCTGTATTTAAAATTTGTGTAAAGAAAATCCAGGGGGAAATCAGAAAAAAACCCAACAACTTTTTTTGAGGAAAAATTAGGACTTCTTTTTGGTGAGGCTGAAGCTAAAGGTTTGTTTCCAGAAATGTTTGTTTTGTGTTGGCTGAAGTGTTCTGTGAGAAACTTTGAACAGGCAATCTATGGAATATTTGCACAGTCCATAAACGTTTTAATCTTAGATAGAAGTCATTGATCTCATGTCTCGACTTTTCTGATCATGGTGCAGTTCTCTGCCAGGGTGGAAGCAAACCTTAGGGCAGGGGTGTTGGGTGTCTCTGTGTCCACACGCCTTGGGCTTGGCAGGGCTTGACCCAAGGGAAGTGAGGAAGGAGCTTTGTTCTAGGCTGGGAACAAAACAAAAAAGCCAGAGGAATGTTCTAAAAATGTTTCTTTATTTGGCTGATTGTTAGGATTTTGCTTTTAAAAAGGTACATGTTATTTGGAGAGCTGGCAGGGGGCGATTAAGACCCTGCTGTCTGTCTTTCTGTCTTGCAGCTTCTCTTGTAGGGACTGAAGGTGTGTTTTTGCTGTGAATTTGTTGTTTGTTTCTTTGTGTTTTTTTTCCCTTTTGTTTGTTTGGGATTTTTTTCTTTTTTTTAAGCCAAGCTGAGATTTTGCTGTGCCACTGGCTGTGTTTCTGCCACCACTGCCCTGCTGGCGCTGGCACGGTGGTGCTGTGGGCTGAGCCCTGTGCCTGTGGTCACGGTGAGGACTGAGCTGCGTATGGGGCAGTGGGTGGCCTGACGCAGGTCACCCCATGGCCAAGAGGAGGGACGAGTGCCTGCCCGGAGTGGTGGCATCGAGCTGGGGACACGGCTGGACAGCCAGTCTGGCACGGCTGGGGCTTAGATTGCTCCAAGGTGGTTGTGAAACCTTACCCTCATAAACCTGAGCGGTTGTGTGTCAGACAGGGTTCCCTTTGGGTGCAGATGTGAAATCAGCTCTGTGTTTCTGCCCATACTCCTTGTTTCCATCGGCTGTCAGGACAGGTGCCCCGCGTGTGACAGAGGCGGTGTTTGACAGGCTGCTCTGAAACGCCTGGCAGCGTGTTCCTCCCTCAGCTCCTTCCTCACGTACTGCACAGATCAAATCCTTGATAAATAAGGTGTTGCTGGCTGGCTGCAGGTCTTGAAGAGAGAGACTTTGAGCAAGTTAAAAGTAAGTATCGGGCACTGTGTGCGTGTTGGGGTTGTGTGCTCACTTTCTTTTTCCTCAAGAAAGCAGGAACAGCTTTTACAGGCAATTTCTGATAATGTGGCCGTTGAAAATGCTTGTGTTTGGGTCTTATTCACAGCTGGTGGATAAATCCAGGTTTTCTGTTTGGAGTAGAGGGAGTTTATATCTTCATGGGCAGTTCTGTGCTAAGACCTGACAGCAGACACTGGCTCCTGGGAGAAGGTCTCCAGGGGACGAAGTGCTGTGTCCTGCGGTGGGATTTGGAAGGGGATGTTGTGTGACTAGTGCCCATGGCCCCAGCACAGATTAAGTCACCAGATGCTGATGCTTTGTGTGGGCACTTGGAAGGGCCATAGCAAAGCCAGTGGTGCCCACAGTTGTCTACAGCCCCCAGTTGTTTCTAACAGGGGAAATGCCCAAGAAACTTTCTGCTGCAGCTGTGCAACGGGGCTGTTTTCGTGGCAATTAGAGAACACAGGGCTCCCCTCCGGTAGGAACTGTCTGTGCCACGTGTAATGCCTGTGGAGCAATGAAATGTCTGTGCTATAATAAAATAACATCTTTGTTTACATGTGAAATATGTGAGAAGCCACGATAATTCATGTGTGTCTGACAGCATTTGGAACTGATACCGGCTGGATGCCCCGGGCACACACGCTGTAAGGGGAGGCTGTGCTTGACTGGCTCATGTTCTGCTTACAAATTCATATCTCTTAATTTGCCTGGATAAACGAAACCGTGTGCCGGTGGATCTCAGCACATGTGGAATTGCACACCTGACTCCCAGGATGCTCACCGTGATGACACCATCAGTGAACCCTACACAGTGACTTGGCCAATGGGTGTTCTTAAAGGATGCTGCTTTGTGCAGGCTCTGGAGAGCTGTTCCAGGTGTGATGGTAACCCTTGCTAGTTGCCTCCTGGTGAAGTTATTTACCATGCAAAGCATTTAATGGTATGGAAAGATCCACATGTGGCCTCAAAGGCACCAGGATGGTGCAAGATGTATTGGGGTTTTCAGATCAATTTAAAAATCTGTGCTTACTTTATCCTTGGAGTAAGTCACCCTGTGTCAGGTTGCCCAGGACACCCGTACTGATGCCATGCCTGCACACAACCCCAATTGTACACTGGGGCTTTCTAGTGACAAGCCTCTCCTGGCTCCCTCAGCTGCACAGAGGGGGATTCTGCTGCCCACATTTGAGGTCGTGAGCCCACCTGCTCACCAGGGGACTCTAGCATGAGTTTTGGTGTCTGCTGTGCCCCTCGTGTGTCCTGGGCATTCTGCTGCTTCTCCAGGGGCTACCCCTGCGGTAGCCCTGGGCACAGAGCTTTGCTGGCCCCTGCCTCAGGAGAGGCAGTGTCTGTGTGACTGTCCTGCCCTGGCCTGGCGAGGGGGTGGCACTGCTCTGCCCAGGTGAGGGGTGTTCTCTCTCGGAAAAGCAGTTGTGTTGTCTCTCTGTGTCGCCATGTGTCTGTCCCCTGCCCCGACATTATGAATGTTCCTTATTTGTTGTCCCATGCGATGCCATCGCTGCAGCTGGTGTGTCAGCTGGAGCCCCAGGGTGAGAGCATGGGCAATAAATGGATTCTTATTGCATGTGGCAGGACGGAGCCCAAACAGGATTTTATTTCTGTGAGTGATTTCATTTCTGAAGGTACCTCTTTATTTAAGAACCGAGGCGGTGGCTCATCAGGAGCATGGTCAGAGCTCTCAGCCTCCTGAGGAGTGCCTTCTGTGATGGTTTAGAGCATGGGTCGTGTTCCTCCCGGTGGTTTTACTCTTACTCAGCAGTGTCATGATTTTGCCTGGTGTGTGAGGGGCATGGGACAGCCGCTGTCTCACTCGCTGGGCTCTCTCTGGTTTCGTGGTCACTTGTGTCGGGGACGTTCTGGGTCTGGAGGTGCTGATCTCTCTCCTGGAGCCCAAGCCTGTTGGTGTGTGCCTCCAGCCCTGGGAGGCAGCTGCCACAGGGAGCTGGTGGCTGGCTTCCATCCTGCTGAGTTCTGGCACCAGGCTTTGGGCTTTCAGAAAGGAATACCCATGGTTGCTGCTCTCTGCCGTTAGGAATGCTTTTGTGTGTGCTCTTCTGAGGCGGGTAGTCAGTTGGTGTGAATTTCAATTAAAAATAATAAAAAAACCCCAAGCTGTGAATTACTGCTTTTAAATGCACATCTTTTCCTCTAAAGACACAGCTGTTGATGAATTTAGCTTGTGTGTGGCTATTGTGGATGGTAGAATTACAATCCAGTCTTATGGATGTTTTCTTTTGATAGAAATCTGGTGAGGTACATGCAAAATATGTGCAGCCCTTGGGCTCTTGGCGAGCTGCCCCCGGGACTGCCAGCGATAGCGTGGGTGCTCTGATCTCATCGGGGATGTCTGAACTCCTCTCATGGTTCCTCTTCCCATGTCTGCGTCACATGGAGATGAAGTGTAATCTCAAATGTCTTCACTAATTGGGCTCGCTCTTTTGTCTGGCGCAGTCGTTGCTCTGGATCAGGGAGGTGGTGGTGGAGACCAGACTCTGTGCCCCACAGCCTGCGGTGGTGTGGCTGTGGTGGCTCATGTCCTCCTGTCTCCAGGCCCTTCTCTGCCCCGTAACCCATCCCAGCACCGATCTCGGTGGTCCCAGCTAGGGGTCCAGGGTCTCCCTCCACTCCACGTTGCTGTCGGGATTTGGCAGGATACAAATAGTTTTCTTGGGAAGAAAAGAGAAGCAATTTAGATTTGCTGTGGAAGTGGAAAAGGCATTGGGGTTTTCAGGGTAGATTAGTGAAAGTGTTGGGACTTCATGAATGCAAACTGTAAGAATTCCCTCAGTTCTTGTGTCTGAAACAATTGGTTGTACACCTGCATGTCAAGTTGGGTATTCTAACCAAGTGTTACGTCTGCCATGTGATATGCTTATTATTGTTCATTTAGACTTCTGCAACAGTTTAATGGATACCTCCTTTGGAATCCAGACCTGGCTTTGGAGCAGATACCAGCCAGCTCTGGAGTTCACTTCATCAGCCACACTTCACAGCAGGTTTGTCTGGGAATCTGCTACTGCCACTTCAGAAGAGACTCTGGCAGACACAGCCACTGGGGAGCTCCCTGTGGCACAGCTTCCAGAGCTGCCCCACACCCTGGGCAAGGTGGGTCTGTCCAGAGAGGAACATGCCTTTGGGGCTTTATTTCCTGCTTTCTAGTTCCTTTTTTCTTTGCCTGGATTAAATCCCAGTCCTCCTTGTGCTGGAAATCCCGTTGCCAGAGGTCGATGGTGACAAAGGAGACAGAGGAGTCCTGGAAGGATTTTGGTAAAAATCCTTGTGGATTCAAATGCTGGATAATAACTGGCTATCTTCTGGGTCTCTAGATCCATAGCAACTTGCTGTCGAGTTTTATTAAAGAGAGTTTTGTTCTTTCCATTGAAACTTGTATTTTCTTTCTCTCTAAACAAGCATTAGGTGGAAGAGACCTGCTTGCTGGTGTTGCTAGAACCAGATTTTGTTTCTTCTGTATTACTAATTACTTTTTAGAAAACCAATATTTCTTTTAAGCAATGGAAATGGGACTTTTAAATTCGTCCCCTGCTGTGCCTGCCCTTTGCAGCTGGGATAACCTGAAAGGGAAGCGGCAAAAGCCCGGCTGCGGCGTTGCCTGTGGTTTTTGTGCCATCCACAGGGTGCTGTGGGAACATGGATGGCTAAAAACCAGCCCAGGGTTTCGGAGCTGGGGGCCATCCTGGATCCATCCTGGCCTGGGGCCTGGTGGGACCTGGCGAGGGGCTCCCTGGCCCCGTGTCCCACAGCCGCTGTGCTCTCCAGGATTATTTTTAACTGCTGATTTCACAGCTGCACAGCGGGGACGGCATTCCCTGAGCAAAATGGCAACCGGGGAGGGACGGTGACACTGCTGCCCAGGCTCCAGCGGGATTTTGGCTGGTGCTGGGTGACAGTGTGGGCTGGAGCAGACCTGGCCTGAGTCTTATCTGAAATGTTCCCTGCCCCTAGAGTAGGGATGAAGGACTTGACATGCTTTTAATATAGTAAAGGGTTTATTTGCCACTTCTAATTTTTAGACTCTGAAATGATTTTTTTTAAGGAAAAATGAGTATTTTGCAGCGGTCAGAGGTTGCTTCCCTGCTGTGGTCCCCCAGCCCCAGTGGAGGTGTTGTCACTGGGCTGTGCAGGGGGTCTGCCAGAGACCCCAGCACTCACTGGGTCTGCACATCCAGGGTTAGGAGTTGAACTGTCCCTCGGCACAGGCAGGGCCTTGTGAGTGCACCCAGCGCCGCTCGGCCAAAGCGGGCACAGTAGTCTTTGAGCAGTTTGGGGAAATGACTCAAAATGTGAACAAAGCTTCACAGAAGCAGGGTTTAAATCCTTACTGGTTGGCTCTTTAATTTGAGAGGGCTGTGAAATGCATAAAATCTGCTACTAGTCTGATTTTGTTGTTGTTTGCACTTATTATAGGAAATGTCTCTTCATAACTGTAACCTCCCAAGGAGGCTGGTGTGTGTGGTTGCTTGTGCGGGTCATTCGTTGGCCTTTCTGGCCCAGCCGTTCCTGGCCCGTGCTGCATGCTTAAATACATTTAACAACGATATTTGGTGTGATTTCAGGTGTGTTCCTCAGTGAGGGAGCTTCACTGGGCTTTGTTGAAGAGGTAATCTGAACAATGGTCTGGATGAGGGATCAAGAATAACTATTGCCATGTTTTTGTGGCATTTTTGCTTCTTTGATCCCTTTGGTGAGGACTTGTAAAAATCCTTCTGCTTGTTGGTGAGCTGCTGGCTGTCCCAACCCGTGCTAGCTGTGGCCTGTGGCCTGGGGACGTGTGGGACCAGAGGATGGGGAGCTGACTTGAGCACCCCGAGTGTGTTCCAGCTCCCTGACTGGAGAGGGGAGGTGGTCACTGTGGGCTGGTTGCCGCGGGAGGCTGTTGGCCTCTTCTGGTGGGTGCCGTTTGGGTTTCCTTCCTCCTCCCCCTGAGAAACACAGGGCAGGGGCTTGTGTGTGTTTACGTGTGCTTTTTAGGGAATTGAACTGTTTGAAAAGAAAACAAACAGGTTATGTGCAACTTGCAGAGTTTTCCTGGTTTCCATAGTGTTTTCTGCTTCCTGTGTTCAAATTCTGCTGCTCCCTTGGGCTGGGGTTTGGTGTGTGGGTCCCCTGTCGCTGCCAGAGCTGCCCCGAGACCTCGTGGGCTCTGGGAGCAGCCGGCAACCGCTCTCTGCATCAGCAGCAGCTTAAGGTCTTAACCTCCCCTGTGTTGTTAAATGCACTTTTTGTCTCTTGGAAAGCCCTTTTCCTTGTGCTGAGTGTCCCCGCTGCCGGGGATCTCCCCATGCTGCCCGTCCCCAGAGTGCTGCCAGGCTGCTCAGTCCATGGCACTGGAATCAGTGTGCTCTGCCCCTGCTCTTTGAACCCCGGGGCTGTAGAAAGGAGGGCAGGTCTCCTGAGCCACCCCGGCCTGGGCTTCTGCAGTTCCCTGGGTGCGGTGCCAGGAAAGCACTGGGACAGGCTGCTCGGTGTCGGGGGCACTGAGGGGGACGGGGTCGCTCTCTGTCCCACAGCCACCCTCCTTGGAGTGAGGGACCCCCCTGAGACCGACCAGACCCTCCCCAAGCCCATCTGGAGTGCTGAGGAACTACCCACTCCCAGGGCTAGTGTGCTGCTTGCTGCTGCTTTCAACCTCCCCTAGTGGATTGCTCACGGATGGTGCTGTGTATAACTTCATTTTACTGCCTTTCCAGTGAAACTGCTGCAGGTTAAATATTGGCACACAGCAATAACACACTGACGTGTGTCAGGAAGTGGGAAGGCAAAGTTTACTGGGTGAATGGGTGTTGAAAAAGGGAGAGTTTCAGTCTTGGGGGGTAAGTGGTGAGTGCTGCCCGATCCCTTCTATAAGGGCAAAAACTCTGACTGCTTGCGTTCAGAGAGGTTTTGATCATTTAAACTGATGATGAAGCAATTACTGAAATGTTTCTCACGTTCTGCAAAACAAATCCATGTCAGGAAATAAATACAGAGGTAAATGGGTTGGCATTCAGCACCAGGCACTTAAGCAGCTTGGTAATGATTTGAAAAGGCAGCAGCAGAAGGTATCTGAAAGAAAAATGGCAATATCAAATTTGTTTTCATCTGCTTCACTGGAACTAAATCTGGAAAATGAAGACAAATACTTAGAAGTAAGAAGAATGATAATTGGTGCCTTGGTCAGGGGGAGTAACTTTGCTTTGCACATCCTACTTGGTGCTGCTTTTGTCTGAAATCCTGTGGCTGTGCTTTGGGCAGAGTCTGTGCAGGAGCCGGGCAGCAGAGGAGGGACCAGCCCTTGAGTCCTCCAGCCCTGCTGTTGGGCTCAGTCCCGGGGAGGACTGGTGGCACTTGGTCTCTGTGCCTCGGGAACAGCAGTTGTTTACACGTGGAGTTTCAGAAACTGCAGAAGAGTTTCTTTCCGGAAGCCTGATAAATAATTCTTACTTCATGGTAACAAGTGGAGCTTTTATTGTCTGGTAAAGACCAAGTATCTTGGGGAAGATCAGAAACGCACAAGAGGATTC
Source organism: Nycticryphes semicollaris (assembly GCA_013400055.1). Classification (NCBI taxonomy): domain Eukaryota; kingdom Metazoa; phylum Chordata; class Aves; order Charadriiformes; family Rostratulidae; genus Nycticryphes; species Nycticryphes semicollaris. Next base: position 533,213 of record VXBJ01006356.1, read on the forward strand.
ACTAATTTATTGTTTGAGGGAGCATGTGCCTCCTCTGGGCTGGGGTTGGCCTTTTCACACAAGCCATGGTTACCTGTACTTGGCAGTGGGGAAGTGACGCTGGGCTGTCGAAAGGAAAACCTATGGAAAAGCAGCTTAAGCTGTCAAATCTCTCTTCTGAGAGAGCTGTTTTCCTTGTATACATCTTTAGCTTTTCTTTTTGCTGTTTAGCAATGGTTTCTGCTGCTTAAAGTTATTCAGAGTTTTCTGAAATTGTCTATTTCCAAGCCCAAATAATACACAGTTTTCTTTATTACATTATTTATTATTATTATTTATTATATCTGTGTATATTATTTATTATATACACAGATCTTATTTTCAGTTCACAGTAACTGAACTACTAATACCTGGTTGAAAGAACAGATCTATTTTACGTGCCTGCTTGGTACTGAGAGGGTTGATGTTTTCCCACCAGCATGCTTCTATACATGCATTGTAGTTGCCTGTTGTTTATTTGTGACTCCATTAAAAAAACAACCAGTTTTAATAAATTGCAGTAAGTGAATATATAAATGAAAGAAGTGACTTAGGAAACAAGGTGCAGTAAGAGGGAGAGCAGTCAGCCTTCCTGGTTCTGCGCTTTGTATGAGGAATGGATGGTTGACGTTGCTGAGGCTGGTTTTGGGGTGGCTGCATCCTAAGACAGCAGGCACAGCTCTCACCTCTTCTCTCTTTCTGCAGCTCCACCATGGCCCATGGAGTCCTGCTGCTTCCCCTGCTGCTGCTGCTGGCCTTCCCCTGCCCGAGCTGGCAAGGTGAGTCACCAGCATGGTGGGCTCCACGTCCCCCTCCCTCGCTTCCCCAGCTCCTCTGGGCACTGAGAGCGTTGCTCCTCCATTGCAGACGGCTTCCAAGGGTGTGTGTTGCCTGTTTCTGTACTGAATTTGTAGCCTGCACGGTTGGTGAGGGTCTTGCCAGAGCCTGGGGAGCACCGCTGGACCGGCAGTGGTTGAGCTGGGTAACCAGCAGTTCCCTGCCACTGGGACAAGGCACTTGTGTCCCTTGCATTCTTAAAAGTGATTTATTTTTTTCCTTTTTTTATTTTTCTCTGGGAAGACTCTTTGGGGTACTTAGTGTGGTGTGGGATAATTTTCCTGTGGTTGTTCCAGCAAGGCCTTTAGATGTGGAAAGTGACTTTTCCATAAATGGCTTACGTAGCTGTGTGCACCCAGAGGTTTTCTGATGGGCAGTGTGTTTAAGATGTCCCTCAGCAAAACGGGAGGAGGGTGTTTGTGCTGTGGGGAGGCAGGAGTGGTGCATTGGAAGGTCTGAAGGTCTTCTGGATGAGAGGCAAGGTGACCTGAAAGATGCATCACTGCTGCTCTGTGAACAGCCTTGTAAAAACGTTGAATATAAGTTTTCTGCAAGCAACTTGGTTTTCTCAATTTTAAATTTTAAATGAGTTGAGAGGTGCATCTAGGGTTTCTTGAGACATATCTCTGTTCTTTTGTATTTATCACTGAGACCTCTTTCTGAACTACTCTGCTGAAGTGCACTTGTTTTCAAAGAGGCAGAGTATATAAAATGGAATGTCACAATGGATTAACAATGCATGGAGGTCTAGTGGTTGGTTTCAGTCATGTCTATGAATAAGAAATTGAGACAAAATTTTAAAAGGGAAGAAAGATGGATGGATGTTTGTGGTCGTACATTAAACTGCTAATGTTATTGAAATAGCTTGAAATAAGGTTTGGTAGCTGTTATCACACTGATCCCTCTTACCTCTCTTGAAGTGCAGCTATCTGCTTCTCAAATATATATTTATTTTTTTTCAGCTTTTAGAGTTGCTTATGTTAAAAATCTTAAAGTTAAGCCACCCGCTCTCCACATCCTTAATGTGCAGAGCAGCAGCTGGAGAAGAGAAGCACTCGGGAAAGCAAGGTGTGTGTTAAGGGAGGTTCTGGTTGCTGTCGGTGGTGCAAGAGCAGCCCCTGTAGAGCTGTGTGACTGGCTGCCCTCTGGGCTCACGGGTTGTAGGTGTTCAACCTGACTCCACTTAAACACGGGGGAGGAGGTTCTAGGGCTTTAACATTTGATTTTTGTTGAAAAGATGCCAATAAGTGAGCATCAAGAGAAGAGACACTGAATCCACGCCAAGAGGTTCCCTTTCTTTTCCTGCTGTCTGTGATGCTGAGACCAGAGGTGCAGGATTGTGCCAAGAGGTTTCCTTTCTTTTCCTGCTGTCTGTGATGCTGAGACCAGGGGTGCAGGATTGTGCCAAGAGGTTTCCTTTCTTTTCCCTGCTGTTGGGACAGTGATGGCAGTTTTCTGTACACGCTGTGGAGCTGCTGTGCCCAGGGAGAGCTTGTCTTTTTAAAGAACTCTGTGCTTGGGCCTGCACTTTCTCTCCCCTGGCGATAGAGCCCCTGGGAAACACTGTGTAGAAGAGACTGAAATAATCTCGCTTTGCTTTCCTTCCTTCTCCTCCCCTTGCACTTCCTATGGTGAGTTTTCTTGTCTAATGCACATAAACAATCCTGTTCTTCACCCTTCTCGTGTTTGCAGGAACGATGCTGGTGCCTTTGGAAAGAGTTCCCAGCTTCCAGGCTGGCTGTAGAGGAGTGTGTGGGGAGGCAGAAATCCCTAATGGAGCACTCAGTGAATTCTCATTTGTGTCTCTTCACCTGGGTTTTGGCTTCCTCCCCAATCAGACCACGGGGGAGCTCAGGGCTTTGTCCCTCGAGTGCCCAATTTCCACTAAGGAGCCAGCAGCCTGTGGCAGGGCTGAGGAGGGGCCCATGTGGTGCAGCCCCCTGGGTTTGGAGTTGATGTTTTGGGGGAGAACAGTTATTTTGTCTTCTCTTTGTACAAAATAACAAGAAGGCGGCACAAAGCCTTCTGGTCCCCACTGTGTGTTTTACCACAGATCAGTCCATTTCCTTTCACTGGGATTTAGACTGTGTTGTGGGGTTTGGTTTTTTTGTTTGTTTGTTTGGTGGGATGTTTGGGGTTTTTTCCATTTTTGATGAGTGGAAAAATGTCTGGGCACATCTTTGGGTAGCATGCAGGGACACACTGACTCTTCTTGCATCGCCTCTAGGCTCCAGAACATGAGAGTAAACGTGATTTTAACAAAAAAAAGCACAACCCACAACCCAGTCCAAAAAATTGAAACCCTGTAGAATTCTCAGTGCAGAAAGCCGTCTGTTCCCTTCTTGAGTGTCCAGAAAATCCTTTTCTTCTGAAGGGTTATTGCAGCACTTACTGCTGCCTTACTTTTCTATGCGCCCTGTAAAGTGGGGAAAGAGGCTTTTCTTCATTTCCTGAGAAGCTGAACCCTGGCTGAAGCAGAGCACTAACTAAATGCCCTCCCTAGTGCTGGTGCCTCAGAGCCCGAGGCTTTTCACTGCCCAGGAAGGAGCACAAGTGCCGTGTCCCGCTGGTGCCCGAGGTGCTGCCCCTGTCCCTGTCCTCTCTGGTGAGGGGGAAGGTGACAGGGCCATGTTGGGCTCCAGCTGCCGCGGCTTCCCTGCCAAAGGCAGTCTGGGGACTGGACTCGGGGTTGCTGGGCAGTGTTTTGGGGGTACTGGGACCCTGCTGGCCCTGGGAACAGCCTGACCCCTCTCCAGGGCTGGGCTGGGGGCACTGCCCCTGTGCCTGCCTCCCGGCTTTCCCACACACTGGCAGGGGCTGCAGCACTGGGGCTTCTTATTTCGGGGGGGTTTGATCTGGAGAACAACCATAAGGCTAAACAGCTGTTTCTCTTACTGGAAAATTCAAAGGCTTTAGCAAAATTAATTAATCCTACATCAGATAACTTATTATAGGCTGCCCAGGGTTGAGTGACCATCACTGGAGATACTTAAACACTGGGCAGATGTGGCACTTAAGAACATGGGTCAGTGGTGAACTTGTCAGTGTTAGTTAATGTTAGTTAATAGTTGGACTCGATGTTAAGGATCTCTTCCAAACCTAAATGATTCTATGATTACTGTTATGGCTGTTGTATAATGCTTGTTACTGTATGCATTGAGAAAGAAAAAGTAAAACTCTGATCTACAAGTTTATTATTTTCCATTTCTCTGAAATGGCTAAGAATCATGAAGGAAAGCTAAGCACCAAAAAAGAGCTCTCTAATGTACAATTAAATGGACTCTAAAGAGACTTCCATTGTTCCAGGTCTCCTGGCTTTCATCTGTAGTTCTTTATATGAAGACCCAGCAGATCCCACCTCTTCCCCCAGTCGTAATTTAAAATGAAAAAGAATAGTGCTTGCCTTTAAATAGTTTAGCCTTAGAGCACAAAGTCTTTTTCATACTGCTGGAGATTTCAGAGCTCCTAGAGATGAGCTTTCCCTGTGACTGGCAGCCTTTCTGGTTTGATTTGGAGGTTTTCCAGGGAGCAGGGGGTCCCAGTCCCAGCCCAGCAGTGAGCGGATGGAGGGGCTGAGCCCTGGTGTTGGGGTCCCAGTGCTCTGTGCTGGGAGCTGGCTGCCGTGTCCTGCCGATGAGCGCAGTGTCTGTGCATCCCGAGTATGCGGCCGGGGGGGCGGCTGCCTCTGGGCTGTGCAGTCCGGGGGGGGGGGGTTCTGGGGGGAGCCCCTCTGCCCGCTCCGCTCCCTCGGGACCCAGGGTCACCCCCTGGGGCTCCCCCGTGCTCCTGGCCACGGGCAAGCGCTGGGATGGAGCTGTCACTCTCGCCCTGCTCCGGGCGGAAGGCACAGCTTAGGGGGAGAAGGCCCCTTGGGCCAGGCGTGTTCACCTCTGGCCCTCCCTGGCACCCGGCTGGTCTGGTGGTCTCCTGGGGGTCACCCCCCCAACGCTCCCGTGCCTGCGCTGGGTGTGCTGTGGCTTTGTCTGCAGGGTGAGATTCCCTCCTGTGGGGAGCAGGGCACTGGGACTTAGGGGTCCCTGTGAGACTGAAGGGCAGCGGTGTGTGGCTGGAAGGAAGGGATTTGATATTGCTAAAGCCCTGCTTTAAAAGGTACGTGTGATGTAATTAGAGACTGTCTTTAGAAAGAAATCTGAGACTCCCATGGCATGTTTTTTACTTTTTAATGCTTTTTTTAGGGTTCTTAGGTTTTACTTCAGTTTTTGTGACATGGTTAACAGGTGCTTTTTCAAGCCAAAGGCAGGTGAAGAAGCTGTGTTGCAGTGGTGCCAGTAAGAAGAGGGGCTGGTGCCCACCCATTCTATGAGATGTTTTGATGGAAAATGAATCCCTCTTCCAAATGTGAAGAGATCACCTCAAGACTAAGATGTGTTCCCAGGAACGTGTGTAGTGTATTTCTCCTTGGAGAGAAGTTGTTTGGTATTTCCCCACACAATTAACAGTGTCTCCAGTCTGGGAATTGGATATAAAACCTGAACTAAACCAGTATAGATTATTCCACACAAGCAGTTACTGGACTTTGTGTAGAAGTAAAAACCTTGTCTTTGTTCCCTTGCTTCTGCACGTTTCCATAGCTGACCGGTGTCCTTGGGGTGTCCCCGTGGGGTGCACCGAAGGCAGGTGATGGCTGCTCCTCTCAGGCTGGAGCACGGGCTGTCTGGGTTCCTCTGATCCTGAAATACCTGGGTAATGAGAGCCAGCACTCTCAACTGCTGACTTTCACAAAGTGAGTCAGCGAACAGAATAAAGGAACTTCAATTTTGACACTTTAAACCTTCATAATAATGAACTAATCAACTAGTTAATGAGAAGTTAGTGCAGATCTCTGTGTGCCCAGTCAGATTTCTGGGTGTGTGTGCAGCAATGAGTCTCTGTGTTGTGACACAGATGCAGTGAAGGTGTTCAGGTGACGGGGGTATTTTTAAGCCTGGCTTCTTGCCTGACGGGGAGGTTCCTCGCTGGCCGGCCAGCCTGGGGCTGTGCTGGAGGAGATCCCTGAGCTCATCTGCTGCAGCCTCTCAGCTGTGTTTTACTGCTGCTGTCGTGGGAGGAGAAGGAACAGAACTTCATTTTAGGAATGTTTGGCACATTCTTTTTTCTTTATTTAAAAAAGTTCCACAGAGTTAGCAAAGTTATTACTTGGTATGTGTGTGACTGGGGTGGTGTATTCCAGTACTCAAAATCAACGTGATGGATGCTGTCTCACTGCAGGATGCTTTCCCTAATTTAGTTTGTGTTAGTGGTTCAAAAATGGAAGATCATATTTGTGTATTTGTTCATTGTGGGAGGGGAGGGAAATAAAGCGGAAAACAAACTGCATTATATTCCCAGTGGGCAGGCTCTAATGATAGGCTTGAAAAAGCCCATCGCATGGTATGCTTGGCTGCTATTTTAGAAGCATCCAGTGTATTTGTGGCTGGAAGTTTTTCTTGTGTGTTAGAACCAAAAAAGAGAATGCAAATATGAGTTAGGTTGCTGTGAGTGTGTGTGTGTGTGCACATGGACAGAGCGACTTGTTCTGTCCTGCCCAGCCTCTTCTCACCCGTCTGTGAGTGCCCGTGGCTGTGTGTCTCCAACAGCACCTGCATCTTCCAGGGAACTGGGCAGCTTCCAGTGCTCCCTGTTAGCTGGCTGGGAGTGGTGTCCTCTCCTGCTGAGCCTGGAGTGGGTGTCACCCTCAAAGTGGCAGCATGTGGGGTTCTGCCCCAAGAGAGGACCTCTCCCAGCTGAGCATCTCCAGAGGCTTTGCTGAGGATGCTTTGCAGTTTAATTCCCTATTCTATACCTTCATTGAGTAGTTCTTCCTCTTGCATGGCCTCTGGGGCTGGAAGGGAGATGCTGTCCCTGATGATGGTCTCTGCTGCTTCTCCTGTTACTCTTCATCTCCAGGTTGCTCACTCCCAAGGTGCTCCTCAAAGCCCTGTCTCCCCAGGAAAGTCACTCCAGACTTACTTTTCAAATGAGCCAGTTACACCTGGCAAATCTGTAGCTGTGCTTGCTGCAAATTTAACATGGCTTTCATGGGATTTTGTTAAATCCATGTCCAGAATGCCTGAGAATTGCTAAACCATGTTATATTTATAGATAGAAATAGTTAATCTGTTTCAAATTTGCACTGTTTGCTAAGGTTCTTTCCCCTATCAGTGTCCCTGTAGAGTGACCCTCCCAGGCTGTATCACCTGAGAGGTGATGGAGAATGGCACTGAACTCTGGAAACTGGAGTGCTTGGAGTGGGCAGATATGGCTGGTATTTCTTTGATGGTGCAAGCTCGTACCTTTGTCTTGCTGAAAGGGCTGAGTTAGTATCGTTAGCTCCTACTTGGTGGTTCTTCAGCACTAGCTGCAAGTAGTGTTTCTTCCCTTAATCAGGTTTTATTGTCTAATGATTTTGTGTTCTCTATGTAACTAAGACTATTAAGAATCTGAGGGTGCTTTTTCCTCAACTCTCCCCTCAACTCTCCCCTCTTACAGATAACGAACTGAAGCTAAACATGGTCCACTACGAATGCGTGTGTGAAGGCATGTCCTGCGGGAACGGGGACCGTTGCCAAGGCCAGCAATGTTTCGCCTCCCTGAGCATTAACGACGGTGCTAAGGTTTACCAGAAAGGCTGCTTCCAGGTCTACGAACAAGGGAAGATGACGTGCAANGTCTCCAACAGCACCTGCATCTTCCAGGGAACTGGGCAGCTTCCAGTGCTCCCTGTTAGCTGGCTGGGAGTGGTGTCCTCTCCTGCTGAGCCTGGAGTGGGTGTCACCCTCAAAGTGGCAGCATGTGGGGTTCTGCCCCAAGAGAGGACCTCTCCCAGCTGAGCATCTCCAGAGGCTTTGCTGAGGATGCTTTGCAGTTTAATTCCCTATTCTATACCTTCATTGAGTAGTTCTTCCTCTTGCATGGCCTCTGGGGCTGGAAGGGAGATGCTGTCCCTGCTGATGGTCTCTGCTGCTTCTCCTGTTACTCTTCATCTCCAGGTTGCTCACTCCCAAGGTGCTCCTCAAAGCCCTGTCTCCCCAGGAAAGTCACTCCAGACTTACTTTTCAAATGAGCCAGTTACACCTGGCAAATCTGTAGCTGTGCTTGCTGCAAATTTAACATGGCTTTCATGGGATTTTGTTAAATCCATGTCCAGAATGCCTGAGAATTGCTAAACCATGTTATATTTATAGATAGAAATAGTTAATCTGTTTCAAATTTGCACTGTTTGCTAAGGTTCTTTCCCCTATCAGTGTCCCTGTAGAGTGACCCTCCCAGGCTGTATCACCTGAGAGGTGATGGAGAATGGCACTGAACTCTGGAAACTGGAGTGCTTGGAGTGGGCAGATATGGCTGGTATTTCTTTGATGGTGCAAGCTCGTACCTTTGTCTTGCTGAAAGGGCTGAGTTAGTATCGTTAGCTCCTACTTGGTGGTTCTTCAGCACTAGCTGCAAGTAGTGTTTCTTCCCTTAATCAGGTTTTATTGTCTAATGATTTTGTGTTCTCTATGTAACTAAGACTATTAAGAATCTGAGGGTGCTTTTTCCTCAACTCTCCCCTCTTTCAGATAACGAACTGAAGCTAAACATGGTCCACTACGAATGCGTGTGTGAAGGCATGTCCTGCGGGAACGGGGACCGTTGCCAAGGCCAGCAATGTTTCGCCTCCCTGAGCATTAACGACGGTGCTAAGGTTTACCAGAAAGGCTGCTTCCAGGTCTACGAACAAGGGAAGATGACGTGCAAGACTCCCCCCTCTCCTGACCAAGCTGTGGAGTGCTGCCAGGGGTACCTCTGCAACATGAACATCACTGCACAGCTGCCCTCCTCTAGAGGTGAGAGCCTGGTCTGTAAACGGTGAACACTGAGGCAGAAGGAAGGCCTGGCTTTCACCTGGTGTGATGGGAGAGAGGGCTTCAGTGAGGGTCTAACCAACCAGCGTGGTAAGGCCCTGCCTGTGGGGTTCCCCCACCCTGCTGTCCCCAGGCTGGATGGCCTGCAGGGCTGGCTGGGTGGCAGGGGTTCAAGTGTGCAGTCAGGGGTGCGTTGCTGCTTCCCCAGGAATTCAGGGTGTGACAACAGCCCCGTCCCTCCAGAACG
>VXBJ01006356.1:542172-571283 GCA_013400055.1 Nycticryphes semicollaris
CCCTCCAGAACGACCATGCAATGGTCGTTCTGGAGGGACGGGGCTGTTGTCACACCCTGCAGAGGTGCTGCTGCAGCGTCCTGGGTGTCACTGTGCATGGTCACGGCCATGGTCAGACGAGGTGGCTGCCACCTTAAATGCTGGGGTCAGTGTTGTTGGTTTTAAAGACTTTCTCTGGGAATTGGCAAATTGACTTATTTCTCTTTTTCTTCCCCAGGGCAAACCTTCCAAGGAGAAGCTGCAGGTTACAGCATGGAGACACTAATCATTGTTATCCTGGCTCCCGTGATGGTGCTGATATTCTTTTCTGCAGTAGCTGTGCTGATCATCCGGAGAATACAGAAGAACCACATGGAGAGGCTCAACTCTCGGGACGCAGAGTACGGGACAATCGAGGGCCTCATTGCATCTAACGTTGGAGACAGCACGTTGGCAGTGAGTAACCTGTGTGTGGGGAGAACCTGGGGGAGACACCCCCCCCTGTGCTTCCCAGCTCCTTTCCTCTACCATCCAGGCACCTTTGGCCCCCAGGGGATGCCACTCAGTGCCAGGAGTTCTGTGGTGATGTTCCTGTGCTCACAGAGCTGTAGTTTTTTTATATGGCATTTAACCAAAAGACAGCTTTTGCTGGTAGAGCTCCTTTGACCTGGAGAACTGCCATGAGCTGTGGTCAGGCTGTTGACATCCCTAGAAGCGAACGGCAAAACAGAGTATTAACCCTGGTTATTGGGAAGCCTGGTGTGAAGTGGAGGGTGTAAAAACATACTGCATCTTTGAAAGGCTGAAAGATGCTAGGGGAAGAAGGAAATACAGGTATGTTGGACTTGGGAGTAAGCTTCAAAGTTTTCCAATGATCTTAGTGTGTGTGTGTCTATTTTTAATGCCTTTGTTGCTCTTTAATTAGCCCACAAGACTTGACTCTGTGTAACTGCTTTTAAAACGGACAGTTTTGGTGAGTTCACCATAAACTTAGGTGTGTGTGCCACTCGTTATCTGTTTTTAAGCACTGACTCCCAGCTTTTACGGTCTCTTAACTCTTACCTGCATGAGACCATTCCTATTCCATTTGCAAACCTTTAGCACTTCACATCATTTGATGTTACTCAGAAACAATGACAAAACCTGAGAAGAATAACCCAAATTTTTTTTTGGAAGAAAATGGGGAAATTGCAAACTGTAAAGGCTTGGTCTAATGGAGCTGTTTGTTCCCAGCTGCAAGACCTTTTAGCTCTGTACATTTTAGTGCTGGGCATGTAGAAACACCATTGATAGTTCTTTGTCTCTAAATAGGCATCTAAATAGTCAGTCTCTTTTAAAACTCCGGAGTTTTCTTCTCCTTTGTGTGTTTTAAATCCCGAGTTTTGTTACAGGGTAGATTAGTTTACATTTAGGATTAGTCTCCATAGTGTAGCACATGCTTTAAAGCCCTCAGCTTCCTAATGGGGAGTTGAAAGAGCTGTGGCCTCTTCAAATCTTGTTTTTACAGTTGCTGTAGATAAGTTTGGGTTTGGGGGTTTGTTGGTTTTGGGTTTTCTTTTTTCCTTTTTATTTTTTTTCCTCTGATACAAGCAGGAGGGAAATGAGCTCTCCGTTTGTATTAAAAAGCAAAATAACAGTCTCCTGTCAGTCTCAGATTATCTTTTTCTTGAGCACTCACTAAAAATTTCATCACATCTGGTTAGAACCCAGAGGGGCAGTATCAGAAAGTTGATTATGCTTATGCTTTTTTACTCTATTTCCCTTTGTACAGGAAAAAGACTCCAGTAACACGGTTGTTAATGCTTTGCACTAGTACGGAAGTCCCAGCTGGAAAAGTAGCTGGGTATTAATATTTTAAAAAGCTAATAGAATTTTAACATTCAGTAGGAATCTCCCTCGTGTTTTCTAAGTTTAAAGTTTGCTTTCAAGTTTAAAGTCTGCTTTCCACGCTCTAAAAGTAGCGGAAGCTGATAAAAACCTGTAGGACAGACGTTACAGAACTTGTTGTGGAGCACCGATGGCGTGTGCCGTGTGGGTGATGCAGGGCAGGCCCCTGTCACGGTGTGTGTTGTAAACCTCTTTGCAGGGACAAACAACTGTACCAAACTGCATTAGTTTGGGCCAACTCCTCCTGACTGGGTGACTTCCCGTGACTTTGGCTGTTGTTGGAAGTTCTAATTTGGGGCAGGGACTTGAAGTTCATCAGAGAATCCCGTCTGTAGGTTTTTTTTCAGCAAAATTTGACTGCCCTCCCATATCACTTCAAACAAAATGGTCAGCTGAGCACATACACACTTTTTTAAGGGCAAGAGAAAACAAGTTGTGTCACAGGAACGTGTTGGTTTTATCTGTGTTACCATTTCAATTAGGAACTTGCAGCTGTGGCTGTTTCTAGAGTCTATTTATAGTAATAAGGCCCAAAACCTCTGAATACCTTTCTACTACATGTTTATTCATGGGGATTTGTGAAAGAGATTTTGAGAATTCTGGCACCACAGATCAGTGGGGCTGGGACATGGCCTTAGCTCTAATTAGTAGAACCCCATATGTGTTGCTGGGCCATCCTACTCTTGTGTACTGGGAGGAAACCACGGGTGACTGGAAGAATGGGAAAGGTCGGTGGGAATGTTCAAAAGTAAACGCTGCTTGCCTGCCGGTTAGCAGAAAGATTTAAGTATAGAAGTCAGAGAAAGTAAGTTTTTTTTCTTTTTGAGGCCGCTCAGATTCTTGCAAGACATAGAAAACTTTTGGGGAAAATAATAAAAGAAAAAGTTGCTATTAACCTATTTGAAATAGGTGACAGACGTGGAACTGAGCGAGCATAAGCGAAGTAGGAGGGGAACAAAGTGCTGATGAAGAGTGGAATTCCACTACAGAGAGTGGCTTGTAGACTACGAGAGAGCTTCCAGGCTCACGGACAGTAAATCTAGCGCCATTTAGTTCTTAAACAAAATGATACTGTAATGCCCAATAAATGTGAGAGACTGAGTAAGAAATTGGCAAGTGAACCAGTACTGGACTGGTTTGCTGTTCCTTGGTGCAGTGTTCGTAGCACACCAGCAGAAGGTGATTCTGCCCAAGCTACTGCTCCCCTGCCAGTCTCTTTGGTGCCTGGGACATTCTTTGAAGTGGTAAAACTGCACAAAGAGCACTCTGTCCATCTGGATGGTGATGGCAACGGTGTGTCTCAGTCCTGAGTGGCCACGGGGCATCCCTAGAGCCATGGAGATACCGGTGAGATTTAACTGAACCTGCCCTGTGAAAGGCTGTACCTTTGGGTCTTGAAATGGAGGAAAAAGAAGCGGTTTCTCACAGGTAATAAACTTCTGGTTTTCCTTTTGCCTAGGATTTACTGGACCATTCCTGCACATCTGGAAGTGGTTCTGGACTTCCTTTCTTGGTGCAAAGAACGGTGGCTCGCCAGATCACGCTTGTGGAGTGCGTGGGTGAGTATAGTCCTTGTTCATGTCTAGTGCCAGGTCTTGGTAACAAATGCAGGGAGAAGGTTCTATCTCCATCACAATTAACTGGGTTTCCTCAGCTGTCTACAGGATGGGTGGAACTCTTCAGGCTTAGGGAACAGACCTGGGTGTGGAAAGTGAAGGGGGGTTGGAAATTCCTTCTGGTCTGTGCAGAGGAGAAGGGCAAATATCATGTGTGCTTTGACTGAAAAAATTAGGCTTTGTTCAGTGAGGTGATGTTAGAAAATCCAAATAAGCCTAGTTTGTCTACTTTGTGAAACACACATCTGTTCAGTAAGTGATGTTCAGTTAGAAAGCTTTACAATTAGAGAAAGGGTCATCTGCATTTGAGACCTGGAGATGAACCATCAAGGCATGTACAGAAACAACCCAAACCCAGCCTTGTGATTCTGGGCTGTGAGAGTGGGAACCCAGCCTTGTGTCACTTGCTCTGTGCTGCTGCTTTGGGACGGTGCAGGCGATGATGTGCTGCTGCTCTTTTCCTCCGGAGAGACAGAATCTCTCCAGTAACTCTTCCCTACAACTCTTCTGGGACTCTTTTTTTTTTTTTTTGTTCTTCTTTCTTCTCTCTCTCCTTTTTTTCTCCTTCTCTCTCTCTTTTTTTCCCTTCTCTATCTCTGGCAGGATTTCAGTGTTAATTTTAAGGATCTATTAATTTTTTTTTGATTCAGCACATATATATTATTAATGGAATATTGTTGAATTCAAGTTTAGTAATTTTAGGAAACCTTTGGCTCAAAGATACCCTGAGGCAGTAACATGGAGCCCACTGTGACATGACAGAAAGCGTATGCAGGCAGCATCAAAGTCCACCAGTGGGATATTTGGGCCACAGCTGCTGAGTTTCCATCCTACCATCCATCCTGTCGTCTCCTGCCCTGGGAAGATTGATACTTGACAACTTTCACTCTGTTTTTTCCCCTACCAGGAAAGGGCCGTTATGGAGAAGTTTGGAGGGGTCAGTGGCAAGGAGAAAATGTTGCTGTGAAGATCTTCTCCTCTAGGGATGAAAAATCCTGGTTCAGGGAAACTGAATTGTACAACACTGTATTGCTGCGGCATGAAAATATCTTAGGTGAGTAGGGCAGCAGCGTCCACATGTCCTGGAGGAGCTGGTGGAAAGGTGAAGTAATGGAACAGTTGACTTGCAAAGCACTGCAGGTTTGCCTGGTATCTTGAAATCAGTGAGATTAAGTTACTGTGTTTGTGATAAATAGTTGAAGGGACATTTTAAGGGGGAGACTTGCCAGGAGGGTGCTGAAGTCTGAGTCTCATCTGGAGAAGGTGTCGTAGCAACTATAAATCACTGCCCTCCTGCAACATTTGGGCAAGAAGCAGTCAGCCAGAGTAATCTGCTGTGTGTAGAGGAGACAGGAGGTGCCACAGACCCACGCGCTCCGAATCCACCCCCGTGACTCTTGTGGCAGGGCAGCCACATGGCAGAAGAGGTGGAGAAGTTCCAGTGGACTTGTGTGTTCCTGTAGCTTCAGTTCACCTGGGAGAAGTGAAAGGAGAAAAAGTGGGGAGGCATATATAATGAGATTGAAATTTTTAAATACCCTTCCTCATGCCTGAATGAATTACAGTATGAATCCACTATTGTCTTCTGTTTGGCCGTTCTGCTCGGGGTCAAACTAAGCTCCTTTGGTGTTAAAGCTTCAACTGTAGTTACCCCTTTAGGATGCATCTCACTTCCTTGTAAATGTGAAAGTGTGATGATTTTGGATCTCCTGCATCCCTTGTGCCTCAAGCTCAGTTCTGAGTGGTTAGAAAACAAGGGGTTTTTTTTGTGTGGTGAGCCATGGCTGAAGTTTAAGCAGCCCCTTTGATCCCTGGTCGCCGTGACCTCTTTTCACTGGTGTGCCACCTCGACAGATAAAACCAGCAGCTTGTTTTCCTAGTGCTGACATCCCTCATCAGTAATCTGTCTGCCTGCAATCAGTTTTACTGGGGCTCCTTATTCTTGTTTCCTGCCAGAGAATATTCCTTGGCTCCATAGCTCACCCTGCTAGACATTTGTCTAATGTTTCCTGAAGCGGTTCCTTTGGTACTGCAAAAATAATTTGGTGCCCTCCTGAAATGTGAGTTATTGAACTTCCCTTCCCAAGAGAGCAAGTAACTTGGTTGAAATTGCATTTCACATTTCCCGTGTTCCTCTTTCTGTGTTTAGTCTTTCTTGATAACTGTCAAATTTGTTGGCTATTTTATAGGATTTGTTTTAGATGTGATATTAAACAATATTGCAAATTACAAAAGTGTCACATTGTGCAGAAATCTGACTCCAGGAGAGAAAGGTAGTGGGTGTTCTTCCTGACAAATGTCATATGTGGGCTTTTAATAAACATGATATGTTCCTCCAGCTTGGGAATAAAACTTCTGTTGCTTCCCAGCTAAAGCTGTCAGGGTCAAGGGAGTGTTGATACCTGACACGTTCAGAGGTGACAGGAAGGGAGCTACTCAGGAATTTGGGGTTCAGGTTAAAGACACCACAGTTTTGAAATCCATTCATGAATTTGAAAGAGCAATTTTTCTCTGTTCCTTGTTGCAAATGGTTGTGAAATCCAGCTGTGCTGCATAAAGGTGCTCTGCCTTGCTCCACCCTGGAAGTGCTGCACGCCCATTGAGCTGTAGTGTTTGAAGTAGGAGAATGGCTGTTCCCTGGGTTTTGTGCTGGAAAGGTCTCCACCCCAACGTCCTTCAAATAGGAGGACAAAAAAACCCTATTACTTAAGTATGTGATCCAAACAAGTGTTTGTTTGGGGTGACTGACAACGTATATAAATGCACTTTTCTGAATAGACTTGAGTCTCAGAGTTCCAGAACATGTCTGCTCTTTTTTCATCATGGTACTTCCTGCAGTTTGTTTTCAGCACAGTGTGGTCCTGGAAAAGTTTTAATTAAACAGAGTTTTAAATAGCAGAGAGGCCTAGTAGTATTGATTCTTTCCTTGAGGGAGTCTTGAAGGAGATTTTTCATTTTCTCATGTTGTTTCTGCTTTTTCCTTCCTCCCTTTGTAGGTTTTATTGCATCTGATATGACTTCCAGAAACTCTAGTACCCAGCTGTGGCTGATCACCCACTACCACGAGATGGGCTCTCTGTATGACTATCTGCAGCTCACTACGCTGGACACCGTCAGCTGCCTGCGCATCGTCCTCTCCATAGCCAGTGGGCTCGCACATTTGCACATCGAGATCTTTGGAACCCAGGGGAAGCCTGCCATTTCTCATCGGGACTTGAAGAGCAAAAATATCCTTGTCAAGAAAAACGGACAGTGCTGCATAGCAGACTTGGGTGAGCTCATTTCCATGTTAACATACACAGTGCGTTCCTGCAGAAATCAAATGTATTGGGTAACTCAACCATCAAGGTTTTAAGATTACAATACCTGTGCCGTGGTCTGACGTTCCCCTGAAGGTGTATGACAGCCACTAGATGGCACTTACAACTTGGAAATGCTGCTCTGCTGCAGCGGCGGCGCAGTGCAGCCTCTCACTCCAGCAGCACTTCCAACATTTAGCACTTTTTCTTGGGCTTCCGTTGTTAAATCCCATTCGTGGATCACAGAGGCAGCAGCTCTCAGGCTTCAGCTCATTTCTGAACTAATAAATATTCTTCTGCTCAGGCTGTGCTCACTGTCCCAAGTTCTGTGGGTCCCTCCAGCTCAAGTCTTTTCCCTGATAATTCAGAACTGGGATCTCGGTGACCAGCTGGTTTTGGACTGTGAGCTGGTGGATGCTGAGAAGCAGTTGGCCAGTGTGGCTCACTCAGACCACGGGCCATGTCTATATATATATATATATATACACACTTTTTTCTTTTCTCTGAAGACACAGGAGAAAATAGCTAACTGTCGTAGAAGAGCAGTACTGGGGAGTCATTGCCTGGACAAAATGGGTGTTGGGAGGTGGGATTTTTTCAGTGCTGTTCCATTGTGTAGCTCCTATCACTTTTGTCTGAGGGATGCAAGAGACACACAGGGAAAACATGAAAGCCACACACCTGAGCCTTTCTAAGCTTGTACAGTAAGCAAAAAATGGAGCAGTAAGTTGAATAAATAAAGACTTCAGAGATGGGCTTTTAAATAACTGTGTAGCTCACACTGAGTGCAGCACATACTGACATTGACTGATGTCACACTGAAAAAGTGGAATCTATGTTATTTATGTAGAGGCTTCAGGTATTTGAGAGATTTTCTGAGAGGGCACAGCAATAAACATTTCCCAGTTAGTTTCTATGGTGCTAAAATAGATATTTTTTTAAATGTGAACTCCTCAGGTGTGTATCTGACCTGTACTTCATTTGTTCCCTTCCTGTAAAGTTACCAAAGAGTTTGTTTCTTCTGTCATGTGTTCATACCCTTTTTTGTTGTATAGCTTTCGCTTTTTTTCCTCCCCTTGTCTCCTCCTCTGTTTTTCCAACACATGCAGCATATAAAAAAAAAAAAAAAAGGCAAG
This sequence comes from Nycticryphes semicollaris, assembly GCA_013400055.1. Lineage (NCBI taxonomy): Eukaryota > Metazoa > Chordata > Aves > Charadriiformes > Rostratulidae > Nycticryphes > Nycticryphes semicollaris. The sequence continues at coordinate 550,090 of VXBJ01006356.1, forward strand.
TACAAGCTGATGGGAGGATTCAGTCTGTCTGCCTGGAGCTAAGCTGGACCTGGGTGCTGTCAGTCACACCAGAATCACAGAATATCAGGTATTGGAAGGGACCTTGAAGGCTCATGTAGTCCAATCCCCCTGCCAGAGCAGGAACACCCAGAGGTGGGTTTGGAATGTCTCCAGAGAAGGAGACTCCACAACCTCTCCGGGCAGCCCCTTCCAGTGTTGTCACCCTCACAGTGTAGAAGTTTTTCCTCATATTTAAGTGGAACTTCCTCTGTTCCAGCTTGCACCCATTGCCCCTTGTCCTATCACTGCCTGTCACTGAGAAGAGCCTGGCTCCATCCTCCTGACACTCACCCTNCTTGCCCAGATGCCAGACTCTACACTTGCCCTTGTTATAGTTCATTACACTTCTCCATCCCAACTCTCCAGCCTGTCCAGGTCTCACCAGATGGGAGCATGGCCAGGTTCTGGACTTGTGATGTGCCTGCCAAGAGTAGGTGTCAGCTCTGTAAAAGAGCAATAAAAGGGCTTTGATGCATATCTTGTAACTGCCTGTCCTGCTGGCAGCCTGGGTGCCGCAGCGTGGCTCGGGGATCGCTGTGGTCCTTCTGGCTGGCACCAGTGCAGCAGCTTCGTGAGGTGGCTGTTGTCCTTTGGCCAGCTGGAAACCAGCATCTCCAGCAGCAGCTCGATCCTCTGGAGCTGCAGTTACAAAATGGGCTGTTTCAAATACCTCCTAGCTAAGCAGAAACAGCGTGATAAAGTCCAAGGATGGACGTCAGCCTGGCTTCAGTCTGTCAGCACTGGGGAAAAGTTCTGCCCTTCTCAAGCAGTTCATGCACACGGTGACAGGGCTCAGTTGAGCAACCTCAGAGAAGAGCAGGATAACTTATACCAAAAGGAGAAAAAGGCCAACCCTCCTCTGGGTCCCTCCTTCCCCTTCCCCGTCCACAGCGAGTAGAGGGAGTCTGCTTGAAACCCGCACTGGTTTGTAAGGATGATGCAAAACAAAGCTGACAAACCAGACTTGCTCGGTGTGTGTTTCTAGCACATACCCCAGTATCCCAAAGAGGGGCGTTTGGTGTCGTTAAAGCCAACGTGGCCCATCAGTTTGTATTCCCTCGAGCCTTTTGGTCTCTTTTTTCCCCTTTTAGAGAATTAGTATGTTACAGGGAGGGCTTCTCTGCCCAGCAGTTACAGCCCCTGTGTTACACGTGCCCTGAGATCTCCCGAGGAGGAGAGAAGCCGAGGCAGCGCAGTGCCGCTGCTGGACTGCCCTACGCGGTGCAGATGCCACCGCCCTGGGGACCCGATTACAACACCCCTGTCCCCTCACCCTCTTGCACCACGCTCCCATTTGTAGCGTGGGGGATGCTGACTTCATCCCTCAGCCTTGAACCTTTGCCCTGTCACTCCATTGAGTCTGGTTTGCCCGTTTGGATGCAGTATCACAATTTTTATCAAAGCGTTCTCCAAAGTCTTGACATCTTCAGACTTTGCCAGGAAATTTGTTTTCTAACCTTTGTTTCCAGTGTGCAAGTTGTGGGGTTTTTAAATAGTATAATCCATATGTGTCGTGTAATATAAATGTATGCATTTGTTTAGGTTTATATTAATGTTTAAGTGTGTAACTACATGATGTCTGTGTATATAAATATATATATCTGACAAAATACCTCTTTATCCTGAGCAGGCTTTCCAAATTATCCCCTCAGCAGCTCTGGGGTTATAGACGGTATCTTCCTAGAGGTGCCATAAGCACTTTCTTAGCAGCTTGAAATAACTTGAAGTGCGTTTAAATTGTAGGAGAGTGTTTTCCAGATTTTTGTTACAGTGAAGCACAGACTGGTTTGTGATTTTTTGTGGGTTTTTTTCTTTTTTAAAGGAAAAAAAATAATCTGGTGATAGGTTAATTTTTTTTGTGGGACTGAATTAAAAAGCTTTTAAAGTTTCCTCTAAAATAAACTGAGGTTAAGTGTAAAGAGTATATGTTACTCTTACAAGGGAAATTAGGGAGAGTTTGTGTCGTCTTTCCTATTGCTTGGTTATGTCATGCACCTCCTGCTGTTCAATTTGCAGGGTGCTCTGTTTACCATGGCAGAACCAGTACTCTCTGTGTTTCCAAATTTATAGTAATTTAGTCCCTCACATAATGTTCTTTGCTTAAATGTTTAGTAATTAGTAGAAACCAGGTAGAGTGGTTTTGACTGACTCATTTTAGATCAGCTTGAGGATGTTTATTCTTCAAGCTACTGCAAATACGGTGTTTTTTATTTCCCAGCTTTATTTTTTAACTTGTGTGTATCCGTCATGCAGTGTTTTTCTTCTCTCTTCCCTGCAGTTCGGATATATCCACCTACCCAAAAGTTCTATAAATAAATTTGAATGCTGTGTAAAATTGTTTTCTTCCAAGTAACAGATGCTTGGCCTTCTGTGTATACGTGTCTGGAGCGCTGGTGACATCCAGTGGCTGCAAAACACTTAATGACTGCCTTTTGCAATAGTGCAATAACATGCTTAATGGTAATCCCTGGGGAGATAATTGGTCTAAGTCTATGGCCGCAGAGGCAGTTTTTGATAGCTGTTTTGGGGCTGACCCACTTGCTCTGGGCAGTTGGGACTCTGGGCTCCTTCTTTGTAAGGACAGTGCCTGCTGGGTGTCACTGCTGACACGGAATTGAAACGTACGCTGCTCTGGTTGTAAGGGTCTTACCAGAGATGTGTTTGTCTGTCCTCAGGCCTCGCAGTAATGCACTCCCAAAGCACCAACCAGTTGGATGTGGGGAACAACCCCCGCGTGGGTACCAAGCGCTACATGGCTCCGGAGGTGCTGGACGAGACGATCCAGGCAGACTGCTTCGACTCCTACAAACGGGTCGATATCTGGGCCTTTGGGCTGGTCCTGTGGGAGGTAGCCAGGCGCATGGTTAGCAACGGTGAGTATTGGGGCTCCTCTATTTGTCTGTGGAAAGGGTTAACAAAGGCTAATTCCTGGCAAAGCATCTGCCACCAGAACACCTAAGATGGGCAGTTGGTACTGGACTGCAGGGTGATTTGCCTCCTGCCCCGTGCCTGCCCGAGCTGAAGCCGTCGGTACGTTGGGTACGATGGCTGAGCATTGCTGTCCTTTCTGTTAAGGCAGAGAAGAGGGTCCCCTGCTTCGTTCTAAATCATGATGAGAAATCATTCATACCAAACAGTTAACATTGTAAATCATAAAGTCTCTAAACTTTTTCCATGTGTCACTAAACCACAGTGAATACTTTTAAGGGGCTGTTTCTCCTGACAACATCAAAGGAGCAGAAGGAGAGTGTGCAGGAAGTAGAGAAGTGATTGGAACTGAGGGATGCTCTTGGTGTTACCATGTGAAACACACTCACAAAGCAGAACTCAAAGCACAGATGTGCTGGGGAGAAGCCCCGCTGCACCCCCTCCTGCAGCACAGTGTCGATGCTGGCTCCTCGGCCAGGGAGTTGGAATTTGGGAACCTTTAGGCTAGGGATCTTGTGTGATTTATTGCGCCTCACAAGTCCTCTCTGACTTCTGGACCTCAGGTCATGCCCTCTGGACCCGAGGGGAGAGGAGAGCATGGAGGATGCATGTTCAGGGTGTCTGCAGGGAGGGCAGGGATGGGCTGTTAACGGCAATGTGTTTAAATCTGAGGAAATTCTGAATGGTTGTACATGCTTATTTGCTCTGTGTGTGAACTGTTCCCACTAAATCCCAACCTGGGATACTGTCCCTGACATCAGACACCAGGTTTATCTCCTTCCCAAGAAGATCAGTGGCCTTTTGCTTGCTTGAAGTGCCTGGGAGCCCTGATGGTGGTAGGTGCTTCCCGGCTTGGGACCCCTCGGTCAGAACGATGGGCAGCAGTCAGTGTGGTGCACACTGAGGGGCTGAGGGGGCTTGTTTGGTGGGAGTGAGTCAGAATGTGAGGGAAGGCTTTGGACATGTTCTTGGAAGTGGCTGTTGGGAGCCAGGGGAGGAGCAGGGCGGTGGGTGGGCAGAGGTGGCTGCAGTGAGGTGTGACACTGAGGGCTTGTGGCAGCGAGCACAGAGTGACAGAGCCCGGCTCTGGTTCGGGTGGGAGTTAGGGCACTTCCCTGGGGTTGGTTCTCATGTGTCATCTCCTCTCCCTTCCCTGGCCCCGGCAGACAGGCAAATGTGCAGCAGCTCTAAAAGCAAACAAATAATGTTATTCTGTTAAAGTACAGGATTTCTTCTAAATATGAACCTTTTACTTTGTCATTTAGCTGTTGGTGGCCAAAATAATGTAACTGTGAGGCAGCCAGTTGTCTGCAGAAACACTGCAGTGAGGCTTCTTACAAGAAGGGTGCTGGAAGGTGGCACTTCTGAGAAGATTAGCAGAGCGTCCAGACTTGCTGTGGCGTTGCCTGGGGCCTGCAGCACTGCCCAAAGCCTGTCTTCTCTAGGATATGTACAGGGTGCTGAGACAAAGCTGACTTGGGGACAGCAAGATGCATCAGGTAGGCTGAGGTGGCTAATTTAGGTCTCCTTGTAAGCCTGAGCCTGCTGTGATAGCTCAGGAGAACAAAACCAGCCATTTCTCCATGATGAAGAGAGCAGGGTGGTCCTTGAGGGTTGGTGGCTCTGTTGGTCCATAGAGAGCATCCCCCCTGTCCTGCTGGATGCTGGTGGCGGTGGTGGGACTGGCTGGAGGAGCAGGAGGACAACACTTCCACAGGCTTTGTGGTGACCTCACCTGCCTGATGCCATCTCTGCTGCCTGAGGATGTGGGCAGCAAAAGGCATGGGTATTGTTCTGCTACAAGAACGTGTGTCAGCGGAATCACAGAGCGTGACAATGCTGGCAGGTGAAGGTGTATGCAGTTAATTAGGGGAAGGAGGAAAGCCTTGTGAGTGCATGGTGTTAATTTTTCTGGTGCTGTACTCTGTGTGTTGGCAAATGTGTGCTGTGGGCAGTTAGGAAGACTTGCTGCTTGCATTTCCCAATATCTGAGGGCCTCTGGGTTGCAGTTCACGTCAGCCTGAGCGCCTTGAGAATTTAAGCTGTATCTTCATTGTTTTCAGTGCAGTTTTATGTTCTGCACTTTGTCTCAGCAGCCTGTGAGCTCTGTAGTTCACCAGTTGCTGCAGTATGGTGGGCTTACTGGGCAGGGGCTGAATTCACCATGCAAGGGGAGATGCTGTGCAGGGCTGTGTGCTTAATCCTGGGCACTGTGTCATCAGTCTGAACATGGTGGCTGCCCTGCGTGATGACAAACCATCACCTGTGAGCTTTTGAGAAGTCTATTTCTTGTTGCCAGTCTCGAATTTTGTGTAGTTTGTCTGGAATCTGGCTTGCCACAGTGCTGGAGTCCTTTGTGGAATATTGGATGTCTTACTCTCTTTGTATCCGAATATAAATTTATACGTGTGTGTATGTATGTAATAGATACAAAAATACATGCAGTGTTACCCAGTTACCTCTTGCAGTGAAAATTCCACTTCTCACTTAGCTGTGCTGGGAACTGTTGCTGCTATCCCGTGGGGAGGGACACGTGTCATCTCTCATGGGGTGGAAATGCAGGGTCTGTTCCAGTGAGTCAACCTTCAGATCCTTCCAGCATCCAGGAGAGCTGGGGAGGGACTCTGTCAGGGAGTGGAGTGACAGGACGAGGGGGAAGGGTTTGACCCTGAAAGAGGGGAGATGGAGCTGAGCTGTGGGGAAGAAGTTCTTTGGTGTGAGGGTGGTGAGAGCCTGGCCCAGGTTGCCCAGAGAAGCTGTGGCTGCCCCATCCCTGGAGGGGTTCAAGGGCAGGTTGGAGGGGGCTTGGAGCACCCTGGTGTGGTGGGAGGTGTCCCTGCCCAGGGCAGGGGGTTGAACCAGATGACATTTAAGGTCCCTTCCAACTGTAACCTTTTGATGATTAGTCCAGCTCAGAGAGACTCCAAAGTTGTTGTAAACTGACTGATAAGTCTGATATATGATATTTAAAATGTGTAGGCTTATTTTTACTTTTTTGGGTTTTTTTAAAGACTTATATAATACTCCTTTAGATGACAGTGATTCTCAGTACGTTTCTATTGTGGCTTAGTATAAGCAGGAAGATGCAGTAGGAAACTCCTTTGCCACAACCCAAGAGTGCTCATGTGTCATCTTTGTGTTGTAGCAGGAACCACTCAGCGTTTCTCTCTGTATTTGAAAAATGCGATATAAGCCCCCAAATCAGTATTTTACCCTCTTTAAGTAGAGCAGTGGTTGGTCAGTGCTTTTGGGTGTGCTCCCTCCTTGCAGTGGAGGATCCTTCCATCTCTGGTACCTGGCTCCTGCAGCTCTGTTCCTTGGGGAGCTTCTCTGCCCTTCCCGGAATTGAGACCTCATTCAATGGTAATAAACAGCAGCAGCAGGAGCTGAGAGGTGGCTCCTGCTCAGAGCCCGTCACGGTGTCTGCCAGGCCCTGTCGGTGCTGGGTCTCTTTGGGACCTTGTGCTGCTCCAGCAGCTCCAGTTGTGCCTGTGCGGGAAGCGCTGATGTGAAAGTGACCGGGAATAAAGGTGAAGGAAGGGCTGCTCTGTGTGTCAGCTCTGGCTGGATTGAGTAGCCAAAAGCCAGAAACTCCAGGGGGGGGAAAAAACCCCATACATTAAATTATAGATTCCAGAGGTCATCTAAAACTGTGGGGAAAGTGGCTGGCTGTGGAACGTGGGGTCTCCTCTTGGGGGTGGTGGGCGAGGCGAGCGTGACACGGGTCAGTGACAGCTCTGCAGGGGGGCCCTGTGGGCTAGAGGTTGTGGTGGCTTGCTGGGGCCAGCAGTGGTCCCCCGGGACCCGTGACGGTTGGTGGGGGTGGATCAGAGCACTCCGGTCACGCTACTGGAGTAAAGGCTGCACCCGCCGCATCTCCTCCGTGTTGCTGTGTGCCTCGCTGAAACAGGTCATGTGCCTGTGAAAATGGGGAATTAGAGCCAGACTCCCAGGGCCAGAGGTCACCTGGAATACCCTGATGACCTGGGAAATGTTCCCAGAGCCAGAGGATGTGGCTCTGAATCTCTGTGTTTGACTCCTGCAAAGCCCCTGCTTGATCCGAAAGGGAAGCGCGGGCAGTGTGGATGCACGGGAGGCTTCTCCTGTTCTGGAGTTGTCACCACAAACTGCTCTCTGTTCAGGGGGAGGCAGGAGGAGTGTGAACACAGCAGTTCAGCCCTGTTGGTGGTGTGTGCAGTAAGGAGTTGCTGGAAGGAGGAGGGTGGGTGGTGCTTCTCTCCACAGCATGGGGTACAGTCTGTGCAGGGATGGCACAGGGCAGACCCTGCGGGCTGCTGGGGAGCCAGGCTTTCTGCTGCCCTGCTGCTTTCTAAGGGAGCTGAAATCATTTCAAATAGCCACCACAGGTAGGAATGTACGGGCCTTTACAGAGGATCTATGGGATCTTCATCTCCAAGAGAACCAGAAAACTAAATCCCAACCACTGTAGCAAAGTTTGGGAACCTCTTTTCAACTTCAGTGTATCCGAAGCAGGAGAAATTCTCCTGGAGTTCACGTGCCCTGACTGCGGGACAGCTGCCACCCTGATAAAAACCACGTTTATGGTTGTTCTGCCTGAGCTTCACTGGACATGAAGGGCCTTGTTTGCTCGGGGTTTTTCCAAGCTGCTGACCCAAATGCCTTGGCTTTTGAATGCTGCTTTTTAAACTGGCTTCCTAAGAAAGCTGAGCTCCCCACGGGTCGTTTGTGAGCTCAGTCTGCTGCTGAAACGGCAGCGCTGCCTGCGTGCCTTCCAGTAGGCAAGAGGCTGCTTAGCCTGCCCGTTCTGTGTGAGCTGGGTGACAGGCTGTGAGCACACACACAAACTCATTGCCAGCACAGAATGCTAGGAAAGGCATACAGACACTCGGGTGTTTTCCTTTGTGAGGGTGTGTGCTGCTGGTTACCTGGGTATTTCACTGCTGTAATAACAAGAAATAAAATTACCTGAAGCACCAGCGTGAGGGTCTGTAGATGCTGATGTGCTTATTGGGCTCTTTCAGGAATCATAACACCACGGAAAGAGCATGGTAGGCCTGAACACATGCCTGAAATCTTTACATTTATTAGTAGAAATGCCAGTTTTGTGGTAAAATCTCCATGTGTTATAAAAGATGGCCTTTTGCCAAGTGAATTTATTTCTCATCATTTCAGGTCAAGCGTCTGCAAAATACAGATAGTCCTTACTCAGTGGAGTTGCAATGTGAGCCAATTAATTAACATTTTGGGTAGAAAAAGTCATTGGATGGCTGCTTGACACTGTGGTGTTAACTTTTAAAAGATTTTTGTGCTGCTTAGATGTCTGGGTCACCTTTCTGTGCACAAGTGCTGTTTCACTGCCACAGTCCTTAATTAACGCCTCTCTTGTTTGTGTCCCACCAGGTATTGTGGAGGACTATAAACCACCTTTTTATGACTTGGTTCCGAACGACCCCAGTTTTGAAGACATGAGGAAAGTGGTCTGCGTAGATCAGCAACGGCCCAACATTCCCAACAGATGGTTCTCAGACCCTGTAAGTGGTTGCAGGAGATACTGACTGAGCCTTCTGCTTTGGGAAGTTACTGACAGTTATCACTTAAAACTGAAATCATCTCAGTGCTGCTTGTCAGGAGTGTTACCTGGATGGATTTTCATCTTGGAGCAGGAAGGAGAAGCAATGAGCAAGCTTGGAGCTCTGAAGCCTGAGCTATTCACAGACCAGCCCTTGAGTAGCAGGACATAACAATAGCTGCTTTAAAGCTGCTCTTCCCGTGGTGTTTTTCTGTCTCTGAGGGGAAATTTCTTTAAGGGCAAAGTAGCCTTTCTGTGGTGTGTAACTGTGCAGGGGTAGAGCAGGGAAGGGCAGTGCTGAAGTTTAGTTGTCCAGCTGGGAACTGCACCTGGGAATCCTGGCTACTTAAATCTGCGCTGCACCTGATGGAGTCCCAGACAGGAAGTCTCTGCCTTCCCTCACTGGTCTCGCAGGAGTCACTGCTGTTGAAAAGAGTCTGTAGAGAGTTTTCTTAGTTAAACAAGTGGAGCTTGGGTTTTTTTTTCTGAAACTACAGTAGCTCCTCACTCAGTCAGCTCCTTGTCTAGGCATTCTCTTGGTTGAAGCACTTTATCAAACTTGGGTTTTTTGCTGGCACTGGAAAGCTGTGTGTTTGCTAGGCAGCAGTCAGCTGTCTGCAGCCTCTGACCTGGAGTGCCAATCAGGCAATAAGCCCGTTCTGTGCCAGTGCTAGGCCTGACCCAGTGCTTTCTTGGCTCACCATGTGTGTGCTTACATGTGTGTCTCCTCTCTTTATTCTTTTCCCAGACACTAACCTCTCTGGCCAAGCTGATGAAAGAATGCTGGTATCAGAACCCATCAGCGAGACTAACAGCCCTGCGAATCAAAAAGACTTTGACCAAAATTGACAATTCCTTAGATAAACTGAAAGCTGACTGTTGACCTTCTTCTCGTGGTGCTCCCCTGGAGGGAAGGGGTGTCTCTGGCCCGGGAGAGGCCTGGCCGGGCGGTTGACTCGAGCGGTCCCCACGTGGCAGAAGCTCTTTCCCAGCCTCTGGCGGGGAGACGTCGGACTTTGCTCAGTGACTACAAACGGGCATTTCACGGAGGGTCAAGCTCTAAGGACTCGTGCTGGATGTACTGTTGCAAAGGTAGTGGCCTGAAGGAAGACAGAGAAATCCTAAGACAAGATCAGGGCATTAAATAATGGCTTTGAACAGCTTTTTTGTTCTTCTTTTTTTTTTTTTTTTTTAATTTTTTTTTTTAATTCTCCTAATCACTCCCAGGGTGAACACATGGAAGTGGTAAATTTTAATCAGCAATATTGCCTGTGCTTCTCTTCTTTATTGCACTAGGAATTCTTTGCATTCCTTACTTGCACTGTCACTGTTAATTTTAATGACATGACTTGCCAAAAATCTGATTGGCTGTGTACTACATTGATCTATGCCTGAGGAATAGGAAACGAATTTGGTAAACTGAAAATGTAACTGTCAGATTTTAGCTGCATTTTACACGTGTACTGATGTTTACAATAATGCTGAACATTAGGAATTTCTCGTTTATACAAAACTTGCAAATTATTTATTACTAGTGCACTTGCCAGTTTTTTAAACTGTAAATAAGTGCATAAAGTTAAAGCTTATTTTTATGTGGCCTCTTTCATGATTTCTTACACAGACGTTTTTGTAACACAATATAACCTGAAACATGAATTGTTTTCTGTATTATCATATTACAACTCGATAGTCACATTTTAAGTGCTTCACATTTGTAGGCGTGTGGTCTGTAACATATTTTCAGTTCAAATACGGAACATATATATAGCCATTACCCACATGACATTGTGTCTAGTATCTTACTGATCTAGAACGGGAAACAACGGAGGGATTAACTAGAATTTTAGGTCATGAATGCTGTGGGGAAAATGCATTTTATTTCTTCTAAGCTATATAATATGCATTTAAACTCTGCCAGAAAAATAACTATTTTGTTTTAATCTACTTTTTCTATTTAGTAGTTATTTGTATAAATTAAATAGAATGTTTTCAAGTCAAACAACAGTGTGTTTTAGTTCTCTTATGGCCCGTTAGCAGCCGAGGTGTGGCAGGAGCTGCCCTGGTCGGTGCTGGGCAGAACAGGAGCTGCTGGGGCTTGTCCATGTCTGTGCAGAGGAGCTGCTGGAACCCTTGGCAAAGAACCTCCTTATTTGTGGGCAACCTCAGGACTGGGATAGCAATGAACCCTTTGCTGCTCTATCCTCGCCAGGTAAAACCCTTCTCTGAGGTTCCCTTCTGTGCTCTAGGTCTGCCAGGTTCTGCTCTCCTCTTTTCTGTAGCTTTTCCTTCTCAGCCCTGGTTTTCCACATCCTGCTCCAGCCTTTGCTTTCCTGCGTCTCTGGTGCAGACGTAGCAGCCGGGTTTATGGTGGGGGCTGTGTGGTACAGCAGCTCTGCAGGGCAGACCGAGGGGGTACCTGCTCCCAGGTCTCTTAATTACACTTGATGAGGATCTGGGCAGATCCAGTGCCACAAAAATCCGTAGGGAAAGCGGGATGTGGTTAGTTTCTGTTGTTAGTTTTTAAAAGGAACTGGGCTGTCTGGATGCGTTCCGGTTTGCTTTAAGCTGGTTTGTGTAGGTGATGTGTGCTGGGCCAACTCAGTGTCCCTGTGCCTGGTGGGCACTTCAGCAGTGACTGGGGGGAGGCACCCTGCTGGGCTGATGGCTCCATGTGAGTGGAAGTCACTGGTGACAGCCACAAGGGCTTTCTGATACTGAGAATTGCCTGGGTGTCTCAGTTCTGGTGCACACAGGTATTTCTTTCACCTGTGTGTGGTGGAACAGGTGACAGCATTTAAAACAAATGGGAAGTGAAGCTTGTGCTTGGAGGTGAGGACAGTTGGGGATACCTGGGCTGTGAGAGAGGAGGTGGCTCTGCAGAGGGACAGGGAGAGAGGTGAAGGCTCAGTGTGCAACGGGAGTTGAAAGTGGCTGGTCTGGGTTTTTCCATCGTGTTTTCCCCGTGCAGGTGTTGGAGGGGAGAGACACTCGGTTGGGCTGGTGACGGGTGGCAGTTGGTGGTGCCTGTCTCAAACACTGCCCTGCTGAGTCACAGCCTCTTGCTGTGCCTTAGGGAAGGTGAGAAATGCTTGTTCCATCTCTTCTTGAGGCTGTAGCATCTTCTGAGAAGTGCTGTGTGTGTAAGAACGGTGTGACTTCAGGCTGGAAAGGGCTCTGTGTGTGTGTAGATACACTTTCGTGTGTGTTTTTCTGTGTATATATATATCTTGGTTTACTCTGTGGAGAGGCAGCGTTGGGTACTGCTCAGAGTTGTTGGGATGCTGTGGGGTACTACAGGAAGCCCCCAGCTCTCCAGGGGTTCTCCCAGGGACTGCTGGCTTCTGCTGAGCTTGGGTGCAGACCTGGCTGAGGAGCTTCACCATGAACTCAAAGTGGGGCCCTGGCTCTCCCTGCCCATGGATGACCCAGCTGAAGGATAGAAGCACAGACCATCAGAAGAGCCCGGTAACATCCCCTTTATCCCGTGTTAGGGAAAGAAGATTATCCAGGCGAGCTGCTGGCAGGGTATGGCTCCAGGCACTCACACATGTGCTGGACAAGGTCATTTTCACTGGTGCTGCCACTGGCAGCTTCCTTTTGTGTATCCAAACGTCCAGGGATTATTTCAAACTAAATCCACCTTCATGTTGTGCTAATGAAGGTCCAGGCTTTGACTGAACTGTTCAGAATGTTAACTTTTATTTTTTTAAATTAGGGGACTGTTTGGCAAACTTGAATCAAGAAAATTGAATGGAAAATAATCATAAGAAGTAATTTCTTAGCAATTTCTTGTCTCTTGACTTAGAGATAAGTCATTCATCACTACTTTTTGCTCAGTGGCCACGGAGGCTAGTTGGGGTCCATGCTTTCAGAAAAGAGCAGGGTTGTTCTGAACAGCACTGTTCTGAGCTCTTGGGAACTTGAGCACGGGGAAAGGTGAAGGATACAGTGGCAGCCAGTGAAGGGTTAGCTTGGTCTGTGTTATTTTACCTCATTTTCAAGTGTTTGGACAGTCATGGGAGAGAATGTGGTGCTGCTTTTCCCCTGGGGTGCCCAGGCTTGAGCCCTGGGGGGAGTTTCCCAGCAGTGTATCTGAAGGTAACACCCCCGAATCCGTGCTGTTTTCCCAGCGTGTTTGTTAATCAGTGTTCCTCTGGTACCCCCTTAAAATCTCATCTTCTGAAGAGATTTGGAATGCTTATATAGATATCATCGGCCGCATTCAGGGCGTTGCAGCATTTATTACTGTGGAGATGGCACGGGCAGTCCCATGGTGGGAGCTGGGGATTTGTGCAGCCAATAGGGGTCTGGGGTGGTTCCCTGGCACCGTGCTGGGCCCTGTGTGGGAGACACAGCGAGGGGGGGTCCTGCCTGGCAAAACCAAATCAAGAGGTGCCACGGTGCCAGAGCAGCGCTGTCTGCCACCCAGCTGGGTGCGGGTCGCCTGCCGGGCACAGGAGGAGGAAGGGCAGGCACAAAACTTCAGATGTGGGGGAGGAAGGTGGTTGCTTCGTGATGGGGTTTCTCTTTTTCATGTGCAGAAGGGTTGTTTATCCAGTTAATTAAATGGGAGACCGTCTGGGAATACCGGGTACTGTAGGCTTTGGGGAGACCTTATAGTGGCCTTCCCGTACCTGAAGGTGGCTCCAGGAGAGCTGGGGAGGGACTCTGGATGAGGGAGGGGAGCCATAGGAGGAGGGGGAAGGGTTTGACACTGAAAGAGGGGAGATGGAGCTGAGATGTGGGGAAGAAGTTCTTTGGTGTGAGGGTGGTGAGAGCCTGGCCCAGGTTGCCCAGAGAAGCTGTGGCTGCCCCATCCCTGGAGGGGTTCAAGGTCAGGTTGGAGGGGGCTTGGAGCCATCTGGTGTGGTGGGAGGTGTCCCTGCCCAGGGCAGGGGGGTGGCACTGGATGGTCTTTCAGGTCCCTTCCCACCCAAGCCATTCTATGATCCTTGGTCAGGCTCTGCTCTGACCAGTGTCCTGGGGACTCTGCCTGACACAGCCCATGGCCAGTGGCTCCTCTCGGTGCTGCTGCAGGAAAGTCCCTGCAACTTCCTCCCGCTTCTCTGTAACTTCATTTGCAGACATTCTGTGATTAATTACTGTATGTGGATCTTTAATGCGTGGAGTTAAAAATAGCTTCACATTCATCCTACACTTGAACCATTGAAATGACGTGGAGCACGGCGATGGTGTTCTCTGGGGGGCTCAGGACCCACCTTGGACGGTGTCACCCTGGAGTGTGCTCCCCTGGGTGGGAGCTGTGGTGAGGGGCCACGCGACTGCGTTTCAGCTGCATCAAAAACAAGCTGAGAACTGCGGCAGACTCACTGTAGCAAGGCTCTTGTATTGAGTTTGTGTGTGAGTTTAAAATCCACGACTACCCACCTTCATTAGGAGAAAGAATATTCAGTGGTATTTTACTGTGTGTAACTGCTCACTGAGGAGATAATGTTAAACTGTGTTTTCTCCACAAGCACCTCTTAAACAATTGCCTGAGAACTGTTCTTGGTGCCTTCTGCTCTGTTGTATGAGGATCTGAAATCACAGTGGAAGTGTCAGGGCAGGGCTCTGGCCTTTAGTGCTTCCCCCTGTTCCCTTGCCCTTCTCCAGCAGCCACCAGCCCATGGCTCACTTCTGTTCCCAGCGAGTCTCCTCTCGCTTTGCTCCCCCTGGGGATGGCTCCGAAATGGGCCACCAGCAGCTCCCCGCAGGAAATACCCTGAATTAGCCCCGATGGCCAGTGCCCAGGGCTGGTGGTAGGAGGGATGGAGACGTTCTTCTCCACACCGACATAGAAGTGACTGGTGAGGACACCGTTGGAGGAACATTTCCAGCAGCTGTCCTGCTCTGAGCAGAGGTCTCTTCACTGGATGAACGGATGGAAGGTCAAGTCCTCGCTGCGGTGGGTCAGGCACAAGCTGAAACACTGGCCTGGCCTTGGTTTGTGCTTCACATTCCTGTGTGACCTGCTCTAGGAGGACCTGCTCTGGCGAGGGTTGGACTCTAGATGATCTCCAGTGGTCCCTGCCAACTCTGTATCACCCTGTGATTCTGTGCTTCACACCTGACACTGCAGGAGGTGGCAGAGAGGAGCCAGGACCAGGCACCCTAATGGCCAGCGTTGTCCCGCTCAGGCTCTGCCGCAGTGTCCCCTGCTGCCACCGCAGTGGTCTCCCCTGGCAGCACAGTGGGGTGAGGAGAGAAGGTGGCAGCATCAGCGGGGCTGGGGAGAAGGGGGGACGCTGCCAGTCATCCTGAGAACTGAGGTAAGGAGCGGAGGGGCAGTCCCATTAGAGAATGAGCTTCTTAATTACACTAATGCTTTGGACACTTCGGTCTGAATGATGCTAAAATGTTCCCAGAAGTTCCATTATTGCCCTCCTCATCAAAACAGAGCCCACTCAGACTGATGTGAGCTTCTCGGTAGATTTATGGGCTGCAGTTTTACAGGTTTCAGAGCCGCAGAAAGCGGAGATCTTGGGACAGGGAGGGGGGGACAAGTGTGACTTATTGTAAAATGGTTCTTGGAACGGTCTGGGAATTTTTTGACAATTTTTAATTGTCTCATCTTTCTAATGTTATTGCAGAAATGTACCATTCTGTTGGCAATTTTTGGAAGGTTTCATGGTGTTTCTGGATGAAGAGAGCGGGAGGGAGACAGAGGGCTCCAGCGCTGGGACACCGGCCCGGGCTGCGGGGGATGAAGGTGAGCGGTACCTGTTGGCCGTCCTGGGGTGTCCACGTGCTTCGTTTTGTTTTGCTTGCACAAAATTTCAATAGGTCTTAGTTTTGTCCTGGTGTGGAGCAAAACAAATTACAAAACAAAATTCTTGTTTTCCAGCCAACCCTAGAAGTACTTCCAGTTGGCAAAGGTTTTTATGGTGTTACCCATTTCCAAAGACTCTTAAATCCCCAGGATACGCTATTTCTGTCCTACTATGAACCATGCCATGCAAACATCTAACTTGGGAGCACATTTGCCTCACAGTAGTGAGTGGGTTTTTATCCTCCATCCCTTGTTTTGTTGCTCCTTTGTTTTTCCCTGGTGTTTGGTGTGTCAAAGGCCTGATGAGGGTTAGAGACCAGGGGTGAAAGATCAGTGATGGAGATCTGGGGACCCAGCCTGCACGTTGCTGAAGCTCTGGAGAGCTTCAGGAAGAGGTGAGTAAGGGGCTCTCCTCTCCCTCTCTGCCCCTCAGCCTGATGTTCAGGGGGTCCTGAAGCGTGGGATGGTTCCAGCCCATGGCCCATCAATACGTTCTGCCTCCACTGGGATGTTTCAGCAGGAGCTCTTCACCCTGACTGGGGGCGTTGGGAGGCAGCGCTCGTTGCTTCGCGTTGTTACTCTGTACTGATAAACACCAACAGAGAGAATCCTGCTTTGAGACTACAGCAGTTCAATTTGAATTCAGGTTGTTGCCTTTCCTACTCTTACTGCACCTCAGAGCTCATGGCTGTAGAGTTCAGCAATGCTGACAGTCTTCAAAAAACAAAGAGAGGCCAATGTTCAGAGTGTGAGCTTTGTGAAAAGGTAACTAAGCAGATATATGTTGTTGCCTTAGCAATGAGCTTTATTGCAAGCTGCAGGAACCTCAGGTACTTCTCATACTGGGCTGAGGCTGGAGGAAAACCAACCCAGAGGCCAGAGTGAAGGGTTGAGAGAGCACCCGTGGGTGCTGTGCTGGGCCTCTTGGTTTCAAACTCGGTTCCAAACCAATTAAAAACCATAAGCAGCTTGTAACTCTGTAGCAATAATAGTTATAATGATATTTATTTGCATTAAACTCCTTGAAGCAGGAGCTTAAGTCCTGGCAGACAATTTGAAATGTGCTGTTCCAGATTTCACAGACATTTACTGTGAAATACAGCAGCGTGTGAAGTGCCTGGACAACTGGCTTTGAATGGCCTAGATGGAAACAAAAGGTATCAAGTGTGTTTTGAAGACAGACAGTATTATCAGTGTTGAATCATGCCAATGGGGCCTGGTTTAAAATGGGTAATGCTGACAGCGTGGCCCGTGGTGTACGGAGAAGCTGGGTGGAACATTGGAGGCGGCAGCCATGGGAGTGGTATGGTCAGTATTGTGAGATACCACTCTGCTTTCTTCAATGCAAATACAAGGAGGGAGGGGAGAATAGAAAAGTTTGTCAGATATTTGAAGTATACTGCCAGTATCCATATCCTAAGTGAGATGGGTTGATTTGTGTCACAAGCCTTCTTAGTTCTGTTTTCTAACAGACATGTTCTGAGGTCCCAAGTGAACTCCCCGGGCTCTGGTGTACACGTTTGTGCCACGTGGCTGTTCACAACCACGTCTTCAGTTGCTGGAGTTACTCAGTCTATCCCTCTGTTGCCCTTCAAGGGTTCTCTAAAGCGCTCCAGAACTGAAACCCCATGTGTAACCCCAAAGGATGAGGAGAAACCTTGAGTCCCAGGCGCTGGTGGGATTCCCTTGGCTGGGTGCACAAATCCCGTGGGATTTCCATGTAGGACTCTCTTGTATGGCCAAGAGCACAAATGTAGAGGCACCTTGCAGCCTCAGTGAAGAGGCAATATTGCAAACAAGGGTAAATGTGGACTGGCCCTGGGCACCCCTCTGCACCCCCAGATCCCTGGGCAGACCTGTGGACCCCTTGGGTCTGTTGAGTCTGGAGAAGAGAAGGCTGAGGGGGGATCTGATCAACACCTGTAAATCCTTCAAGGGTGGGTGTCAGGAGGATGGGGCCAGGCTTTTTTCAGTGGTGCCCAGGGACAGGACAAGAAGGAATGGGCACTTGACCATAAGAAGTTCCATCTCAACATGAGGAGGAATTTCTTTGCTGTGAGGGTGTCAGAGCCCTGGCAGAGGCTGCCCAGAGAGGTGGGGGAGTCTCCATCTCTGGAGACATTCAAACCCCTCCTGGACACCTTCCTGTGGGACCTGCTGTGGGTGCCCCTGCTCTGGCAGGGGGTTGGACTGGGTGATCTCCAGAGGTCCATACCAGTCTGTGATTCTGTGTGATTCTGTTGCTTAACCAATCCTTTCCTGCTGCAGCCAGTGGCATTAAGGACCTCCCTACAACTTGTGAACAACCTGACTTACCCCCACCCGCACCAGCAAAGCCATTTCTCTCTGTGTTCCCCCATCTCTGGTGGAGACTCTGGCTGTTGGCGCTGGAGTGGTTGTCACTCACTCCGAGGTTGTTCCTGGGAATTGCTTCTTGGGCCTGCAGCGCCGGGATTAGCCCGGTCAGAGAAGGGCCATGGGGCAGGTGTCCAGATGAGGCCCACTCTGCGCTGCCAGCAGCACCAAGGTCACACCAAAAGGCCGTGCTGGAGTTGTCCTCACCCCAGACACAATGAGTTATATGTGCCTGTAAATGTCACCAGCCCTCGGGTACCAACCCTAATGGTCTTGTCCCTGGGGCAGGGATGATGGTGGCACTGGCACCTACTGGGAGGCAGCTGACCACAGCATTTTTTTCCGAAGGCTGAGAGAGAGATGGAGAGGAAGGCGATGGAGAAGGGACACGCGGTAAATCACCTGGCTCTGCTCCCTTGTTATACTGGAAGGGAGAAGGTGTGGAGCGTTCTTCCTGCTGGACCCTTTTAGCACTTGTAATGAAAATGGGCAATTTTGCAAGAAAAGCCTTTCCTTTCTGTTTACGTAGTGAGATAAAAAGTGCACTTGGGGATGCTGTTGAATAGCTAACCATATTTTGTTATCAGAAATGTTTATTTAAAAACAGAACAGACGTTTCATTAAGAACTGGTTTTTTTTCCCAGTACCTGTGGCTGCAAACTCCTGTCTATAAATGTTGGTTCTTGTTCTCAACAAACACAGGAGATGCTGTTTTCTTCATCACTTCTAGGATCTACATCTGCTCTGTAGTTTGTTTGGGTTGTTCTTTTTTTTTTACTGAAGAATATCCGTGACTCCTTTAATCACATAATTCGTAATTGTATGTCTTCCTTCAAACAAAAAAAACAGAAGTAATAATTACATGCTGTGAGCCAGAGAGGAGTCTGAGTGAGACACATCTACGTTTCCCAGTAGCGCTGAGAAAAGAAAGTAAATAATTTGTAAGTCCTCAATAGGAAAGAAAGAAAGTGGGGATTTGCCAAGGGCAATGTTGTGTTTATCTTGTTTTTCCAGGGAGATGGGCAGTTCTAGGTGTTGGTGAGGATTCGGACACCCCCACCGGCGGGTGGGTGCAGGTGGAAGCGGTACCCATTTCTGTTTCTCTCAACACTGGGTTTGTTTTGCTGGATCATGAGGTGGGTGTTTTTTGGGGCCGGTGCCCTGAGCATGCCCCAGCACTCAGAGAGACAGAGAGACCTCTGTCTCTGCCCCGGGGAGACAAGGGGGTGCTGGGGCTCCCCCAGAAGCCAGAACAGCAGTTTTGGTCACAGAGGGAATCCAGCCCGGCTTCCATTGCTGATCTTGTTCTTGCACAGCTGGGCACCCCTCCTCTGGGATGTCTTAGAACCAAGCAGGTTATGAAGGAGGACTCCAGGCTGTGCATCCCACGTAGCGATGTCTCCCTGGGGTGCCCGGCTCAGAGGGATGGAGCAGGAGCATCAGCATCTCCAGGCACTTACTGTTCCCTCTTGGCGAGTTCTCCTCCAGGTTATTTGGGTCTCCCATTCCACAGTGTCCTTCCTGTTCCTGACTGAACCCAGCCCGAAATTAATTCTCCAACGTTCACAGTAGTGTTGGATGGCACTGGGTTCCCACACCCCAGCCCCTTGCTGAGACACCGTCCTGGGACTGGTGGTGGGAGCAGCCCCCCCAGTGAGCGGGGGGGTTAGCTGTGACACATCTGGGATGAGAGCGAGTGAAGAACTTGTGAATATGGCATGTTGTAACCCTGAATAAATACTTAAGGAAAATTACATGAATAAAGTCATCAGACAGCGAGGATTTATTTTTCTTTTCTTTTTTTTATTCCTCTCTCCCTTTCCTTTTCCAGGCATTTTACCAAAACTCTGGAACCTCTGCCAGGGCAGGTAGAACAAGGTA
Source organism: Nycticryphes semicollaris (assembly GCA_013400055.1). Taxonomy (NCBI): domain Eukaryota; kingdom Metazoa; phylum Chordata; class Aves; order Charadriiformes; family Rostratulidae; genus Nycticryphes; species Nycticryphes semicollaris. Next base: position 569,634 of record VXBJ01006356.1, read on the forward strand.
GGCTGCAAAAGGCTGATCTGATGAATGTCACTAACTTGAGTGTTCACAAAACTGGAAATTACTGCTAGGAAATTACTGTCTAGGGAAGTCTAAAAGGTTTAACAGAGATGTCATAATACTAGTGAAGTATTACGTGGCAGTAATAAAAATCTAGAGATGCATCTGGCAGTGTGTGGGCAAGGGGGCTCTTGCTGGTGGTGTTAGTGTAAAATACAGAGAAATGGAGCATGTGCAGCAATGGAGACAACAGAGTCTGCTCTTCTAACACCTTCAGAATAGACTTGATTGTGTCTTGGTTCAAATTTAGTTGGTTTTTATGCTGATGGCCATAAGTATTAGTGAGGCTCCTGGGTTATAGTGACACAAGGGCTTTAGGAAATGTCATGGTGGTTTGCAGTGGTGAGGAGAGCTTTTGGGATGCTTTTTCTCTCCAGGCTGCAATGGGAGGCGATGGGGTCTCGGCATGGAATGGATCATAACAAGATATTGATGAAGTGCTGAAAGCAGTTCAGAATTTGGAAAATTTGGCATAAGCCTGATTAGACAGCCCAGGAAAAGATGTCCAAACCTACTAGTAGCTATTTGGGGAAAAAAAGTAGTAAATTAAAAGCAGCAGAGAAGTGATCTTTTGGGCTATTTGTATGGCTCTGCCCCCAAAACTTCCGGAAGGCTGTAATCGCCACCTCTTGGCGGCCGGGCTGGGCCCTAGATGGGGGCTGCCCCCCAACCGCCCTCCCCCTCCGGGCGGGGAGCTCCGGGCGCCTTTCCCGCACCCTGCGAAGCCCGGGGCGGCTCGTACCCCCATCTCCCCCGTTCCATCCTCGCTGGCCGGGCTTGGGACTCGCCCCGGGACCCGCCGTGCGGGACGGGGTGGCGAGAAGCGCAGGAGAGGGGGGCGGTTCCCGGGCGGAGCGGCCCCGCAGCCGCCCCCTCCCCGCCCGGTGCCCGCGGCAACCCCGCGGGGAAGGTGGGCGGGCAGGGCAGGGCCGGGCGGGGCCCCCCCGCACACCGCTATAGCGGCCGCCGGCGGGGGAGCTCAGGGAGCTGCGGGCGGTGCGGGGAGCCGGAGCTGAAGGCGGAGGCGCGGCCACCGCAGCTATGAGGCGGTCNTTCTCGGGAGGTTAAGGAGCTTAATGCATTTAATTATGATCAACATGTATACGGGAGAAATAGGTCAGGCGGGATTTACCGGCAACCGCCGGCCCGCAGCGGGTTCCAGTGCCCCGGCTGCCGCCCCCGCTGCTTGGGTACCGCTCTCGCAAGTTCTGGATCCGGGGCGTTTTGAGGAGCGGCACCCGGGGTCTCGCCCACATCTTTGCCCCGCGTCTCCTGGGTGCCGGGAAGCTGCTTTTCCCACCGTGGGTCGCGGCGAGGGGCCCCCGCGTCTGCCTGCGCTGGGTGTCCTGGGGGGAGCAGCATGACCGTCCCATCCCGTCCCACCGCCCTGGGACAAAGTTCACAACCTGCGGGAGGCTTGGGGCAGGGGTGTCAGACACCCTGTCGCGCTCCTTCGGTCTCAGGGAGCATGAAACGTTCATTCCCCTCAGTCCATCCTTTACAAACTTACCCCGTGTGCTCAGACCCTGCTCTGTAACCCCGCAGTTGTCTTTCGGGTAAAGTGAGCACTAGAGTCCTCAGTGGAGACTAGAA
>VXBJ01006356.1:572378-613222 GCA_013400055.1 Nycticryphes semicollaris
GCGTCTGCCTGCGCTGGGTGTCCTGGGGGGAGCAGCATGACCGTCCCATCCCGTCCCATCCCGTCCCACCGCCCTGGGACAAAGTTCACAACCTGCGGGAGGCTTGGGGCAGGGGTGTCAGACACCCTGTCGCGCTCCTTCGGTCTCAGGGAGCATGAAACGTTCATTCCCCTCAGTCCATCCTTTACAAACTTACCCCGTGTGCTCAGACCCTGCTCTGTAACCCCGCAGTTGTCTTTTGGGTAAAGTGAGCACTAGAGTCCTCAGTGGAGACTAGAACACTTAAATTTTTTCTCTTAGGTTTGGTCCAATTTACCTTTCTCTCAATGTTTTCACCAGAAAAAAAAAAAACTTTGTGTGATGCTGATCGTGCTCCTCCAGGGAGAGGTGGTCACAGCCCCAGGCTGAGAGGAAGGACTGTGCCACCCCCACGGCAAAGTGCCCCCCTAAACCCTCGCTTTGGGAAGGGAGGAGCTGCAGAGCTCCCCTGTTACCATCCAGGGGCCTGGTGTGTGACCTCCCATATCTGTGTCTGTCCACATTTTATTAGTGAACCCCAGAAACAGGCAGCCCCGCACTGCGCTTGTGTCCCCAGGTCTGCTTGAGTAGACTGAAGCCTTGGGAGCGCTGTCACCACTTCCCTCTGGGGACCATCCACTAACAACCCCCATTGGCTTGGGCTGTCACTCGTCTAAAACAGCTTTGTGTTGCTTTGTTCTCTGAAGGTGCTTTTCTCACCCTCTTGGTTACATTCCCAGAGTCTGGATCAGCGGGGGCATGTGTGTGCATGGTCCAGGGCAGGCAGAGTCCTCTTTGCCCTCACAGCCCCTTAGGGGTGGCACCAAGGGGAGTTGTGTGTCCCTGGGAAGGGGCTTGGGGTCTTGGACAGCGGTTGCTGGTGGGTGTCTGGTGTTCAGCTGTGTGTCTGCTCCATCAGCTCCACCATGAGCCTGTCTGATCGTGATACACGACTGAGCGTGCTCTGGGAAACCTCTCCCCCTGTTCTCTCCCGTGCAAGCCTGAAGATGCTGTGCTGGGCAGCAGAGGTCTCCTGGGGAGCTTCCACTGTGCCTCAGTATTTGGGAATATTTGTAGGATAAGGAGGAAAAGATTTTGCTACTGATGTAATGGACAGTCCTACTGCTTCCTGTCTGCTTACCTCCTGGTGGTGTCTCAAAATTGTGCCTCCCCCCGCCCCGGCTCCTACCGCCTTTGTCCTACACCACCTCCATCTCTGTCTTAGCCAAGGCTTTACATGCTCTTCTATGCTTCTCACAGCATTATTTTTGGGGGAAGAAAGGAGTGCTCCGGGTGCTGGAGGGGTCCTGAATAACCAGGCATTGGGGGTGTGGGTTGTGGTGAGGAAACGTGTCACTGTAGGCGGTGGCGGCGGCACTGGTGGCACAAGAAGCCCTCGTCACACTCACCACTGAGCTGTTGTGTTCTGTGTTCCTTCAGAGAGTCTTTAGACAAATCCTAACTTTGTGGGAGTTTGTTTCCCATCTCAGTGCATTTTAATCCTCCAAAAGGCAGACCCCAGCACCTATCAGCCGTGGCAGAGATGCCGTATGCACCGCAGAGCAGGCAGGTGGGAGGTGGCCAGTGTGGCTGGTGGCCGTGGTGGCACCACTGGTCCTGACAGCCGAGAGCAGGGTGAGAGCACTTGTCCCAGTGCTCACAGCCAGGAAAAGAGTACCCTGACTGTGTCCAAAGGAGATGCAAAGTAGATTTTGCTCTTGAAAACCACTCTGTGGGGATAAATCCCCAAAAATAGTGTAAAATCAGACTCCTGCTACAGGAGGGGTGCTGTGGTGAAACATCTGTTTTCTGTGTGGTGTGATACCCTCAGATTGGGTTATAAACAGTCACGGAAAGTGCCCTGTGAATCTCAAGTCTGAATTTGTTGTGCACTCCATTTATGCCGGTGTTTCCTGCGGAAGGTGGCCTGGGCAGAGAAGCCCGAGGGGGACAGCACACACACCGGGGGACGCTGTCCCCGCAGGGATCCCTGAAGCAGCAGCTGCTCGTCCCTGTGTCACGGGCAGACCCAGAGCCACGCTCTGCAAAAAGCAGCTCTGCTCCAGCTTCGGTAATTTGTCTTGTGTGGTCCCCGTGAACTGGTAACGTTGCAAGGCCTGTGTGTTGTCCTACACCAAAAATTGTCTGTCCTTGGGTAGAAGTACCCACCAGCAAAGCAGCTGGATGTCACAAACCAACTTAATTCACTGCTACATAACCAATTATTGGTACGATGCTATTTTCTCCTTTCTGTGGGTGGCTGAAGCTCTGTTTTACTGGCTCTAAGTAAAAAGCTTTACTGATAAAAAAGCTTTAATGAGACAACATGAATGAGAACCATAAGCATTTAATGGCCTGACTCTGTGATCTACCAGGGTCTGCCAGCGACTCGCTCTGATAAGAGCCTGTGTGTGGGGTGGAGAGGTGTAGTTTAATTCTGCTTTTTTGGGGTAGGCTCTAGATCCTCACCAGTTGCTCGTATGTGAGTATTCTGGACTTTAACTCTGGCTGGGATGCTTTGGCACTTTTGAAGAGCTCTGCTGGAATAAGAGTAGAATGGTTGCTCTCCCCGTGCGCGGTGCAGCAGCCCAGCCGTCTGTCCATCTGTCTGTCTGTCCCTCTCTCGGGATGGGAGCGAGCTGTCAGACGTGCCTGTTGGTTCACCTGGATTGGTATTGGAGTGTCTGCCGATGTCTGTTTTGAGTTCTGGGTGTTGGCCTCGGGACGCTGGAGCTTTCAGCAGAAATCCCTAAAAAAGGGGTCTGGGACATCACGCTGGAGCCCCCCAGAGCCCTAGTCCATTGCTGTGGGCTTCGCTGTATCGGGTGCTGGGAGGGATGGGCTCAGGCTTGTTTTTGTAGGCTGGAAATTCAGCTTCTGCCTGGTTAGGAAAGTTCTGATCACCTGGTAATTAATGGAAGCGTGAGACAAGAGCGTTGTGCAGTGAGCGATGCTGGAGAAGAGAAGCTTGGCTAATGACTCCATCCTGGTTCAAAAAAATGCAGTTTCCTGTCTTGTACCTCAGGTGCTGTTGGGCTGAATGACCCCGGGCTGTCTCTGGCTGTTGTGTGGAGAACTGAGCCCCCCTTGGGTGCCTGAGCTCAGGTGCTGTGAATGTGTGCTGAGGAAGGGGGTTACCCTCCCCGCCCCCCCCTCCAATTTTGGACACCTGTAGATGAACCTGGGCATGTGCAAGTGGTCCTGTCCTGATGGAGGCTGGCAGGTTTTGTCACTTTAGCACGCCTCCTGTACTGTCCTGTCCCCAACATTTTTGGCGATACTTTAATCCCAGTGTCCCCCAACCGTGCGCGTGCCCTTCCCCTCCTCGGGGTCTCCTGGCCGTGCTGCTGCCACTGCCAGCCCCCCTCCAGCCCCTGCTGCCTTTCACGGCTCACTGTAACCTCAGGAAGGGATTTTTTTCCCCCCAAATCAATGGTCTTTGCAAGTTCAGTGTTCCTTACACAAGAGCCTAGTTCAGCTGGAAGGGACCTGCTGTGACCACCCGGTCCCACTACCGGTGGGTGACCCGCGCTTCATCCCTCTCTTCTTGGTTCACCTGAAGTTTGGAGGGCAGCAAAAATACAGTACATTAAAAAGTCAACGTTTCTTGATTTGGTGTTTACCAGGAAAGTGATTGCAGGTGATCAGAGCAGCATTTGCAGAACTTACATCCCTCTCACTTCTCCAGCAGAGCATGTTCTCAGTCTGACGTAGAATGGGGCAAAATCAGTGACAATTAAGTAAAAGATGACGGTTTAGGTTTCCAATGTTGTTTTGAAAGACTTTGCTCTTCTTCATACAGTAATTCTAAACCATTCAAGTCTGCATCTTCAAAGTCAAGCTTTGTTCTCCAGTAGCACGTACTTTTTGTGGAGAAGGCTGTGTTTAACTGGAGGAGGGGAGCTGTGTGGGAACAGAAGAGACAGTCAGCCTGGTTTCCTGGGAGGAAAGTACCTTTTCAAACCACTTTCAGGTGCAGGCTGCGTTCAGCTCTCGGTGCTCGGTGTGCAGCCTTCTCAGCCTTGCCCTCAGTCAACGCCTGTGGAGTTTGTCCCCTCGTCCCTGTGCCTGGCCCTCCTCTGGCCCGCTTCGGGCTGCCCCCAGCGCGCTCTTCCTCACCTCCCTGGATGGACTGGATTTTGCATAATTCTTGCAAAACATCTCTGTGTTTTGCTGCGTGGCCCGTGTTTCCTAGAAGCAGTACTTTTCAAGGGATGCCTCGCCCATTTGAAGCTAATGAGAAGTAGCTTCAGATAGTCACCTTTCACAGCTTATGCCAACAAAAATAATTTCACTGGGTTTATTACCCTTTCCTTGCTCAGTATTAATTTAAATGCCTGGCCCCAGTTTCTGTCTGCCTGGGGGTGTGTGTGGGATTCTGGTAATGGTTGCTAAGATTTTTTAGAACAGGCATTTTGAGTACCCAGTACCCTCCTTCCAAAATTAAGATACTTGCACATGTAAATGAAATCACGTATTTTTAAAAAATAAAAACAATGGACCTATTTAAGGTTTATAGTTCCAATATATTTTCTTCAGTTCTGGAATAATTACCTCCAGTTTTCCAGTTTTTGTCTGGTTTGATATCAGTTGTTTTTGCAGTGTGTTTACTACAGTGAGCTTCTAATCTATTATGGCTCCTGCTCCTGTCCCCTGGGCAGGGGACCCCGGTGACGTGGAGCCCCCATGCTCACACCCGCCCCAGGTCTCCAAATTTGGGGATAAACTGAAAGTGTATCTAGAATTTCCACATGTGTAACGATGGATATCCCAGGTATTCAGCTCTCCTTCCCATCACAGTTAAAGACAATGAATTCCTGTAGGGCCACTGAGGTATGTGCTTTCCAGTGTGGTTGTGCTGTGCTCTGCTGCCCCGCAGTCCCAAGGAGAAGCTGCTCACTGCTGTGGGTGCTGCTGGGCTGTGACTTAACGTGAGCTTGGTGCCTTGGTAATCTCTGTAGTAAAAAAATCTGTGTTGAAATGTATAACTTTGTGTGGTTCCTAGGATCTAGCAAGCCTGGGGCTTCTCCCCTGCGGTTATTAGTTTGTTCTTTTAGTCCTTCAATTAGCTCGTGCCAATTACGTGCTCAGTTCTTTCCGTTTACCTTGTGAGGTCGCACCGTGTCTATGTACTTTCATTAATCGTTAATTGTTTTCATTAAACTGGTGTCTAACCTCAGATTCTTCCATCTCTCGTTCATATGCAGTATCATTCTTGTTCCTTAGTTATCTAGTGATTCATGGATTTGAGGCTGACACTTGAGGAAAAACTGATGGAAGCATAAAAAAAATAATCTTCTGTTGTGCGTTTTTGTGTTGATTTGTTGTGAATCAGATGCTGGTTCAGTTCCTGCTTACGTGAGTTGATGGCACAGTGGGTTTGCCTGTGCACTGTGGGTTTTTTTATGGTTGCATTAAAAACTCAGAAAAAAACACATGTAGTTTTTCATGTAAGTCATGCAGGTTATTTTCTGCTCCAAAGAGCCAGTCGTCCTGTCCATCCTGTCCTTGATTCGTGGTGTCCATGATTCTTGGTCTCGTTCAAGAAACGGGTCTCTAGTGTCGGCTCCTCGATTATGGCAGAAACAAAAACACGTAGAAAACTTGTATCTTGAAAAGGCTAAAGCCAGGGAACACCGTTCCCTTCTGGTCTCTGTATCTAAAATTTGCTTTCCTTGTGTAACTGACAACGATTCCTGAACCAACTTCCCCGTCACCTCAGTTGGCTGCTGGTTTCTCCCGTTGTTGACTTGGGTCTTGCCAAGCCCTCGCTTCTCTTTGGGGGGGGAGAGGGACCACTCGCCCCATCCCGCAGCCCATCTTTACTGTCTCCATGACGTGAAGCCACCACGTGTCCCCTCCCACCCTGTCCCTGCCTGGAGCCGTGCTGCTGGTCAGGGCAGGACAAACGGGCCCTCATCCTTGGGGGTGCGGTGCTTTGGGGAGATTCAGAACAAATTTGCTAATGGCTGCTGGAGAATTCCATGCTCGGAGAGCTGTAACCCTTGGTAACCAAGTTTGGATGCCTGACATAGCTCTCTGAGGCCATGGCAGATTTCAGTTGTTCACTTTCTCCTAATTTCTCAACCAGAGGATGCAATGTTTTAAGGAAAATGTTGTTGTGCTTGAGTAAATAAGGGTATCATGTTCATTACTGGATTAAAGATTGTCTTGTTTTGAAACTTTGGGAGCACATTTTCCGCCTGCCTCTTTGATCCTTTTCCCTTTAACTCCTTCACAATCACCTTATTCCACATCTCTGGAATTCCTGACTTTCCCCCACCACAGTGAATTCCTGGTCACGCTGCTGGGAGCATCCCCGGGAGCAGAGCTGGAGCCCTGCAGTGCTCCTTCCCAGGGGAGGGAATCACCATTTCGTCCTCCACATAGGGACTGGCAGGTTTTAGGTCAATATTTGTCAATTCTTCCTCTCCCCTCCCTGCCATAGAAGGGGTCGTTGGGAGGGAACTCTTGGTTCGAAGGTGGTGTTGGCTTGAGCGGTGGGAGAGAATGGGATGATCTTTTGTGGTGGTGCTGTCACCCCTTTGGTCTGCAAGTGGAAGGGAGCATCTTGACAGCTTCTCTGGGATAACAGCAGAGTCAAATTAGAGTGTGGAACCGCAGATAGGTAACTTGAGTTGTAAATACATTGGTGATTGCCCGTGACTGTAGAACTGAATACGGACAGTTGTTTTCATAAAAAGGAGAGGGTAATAGAGGAAGTTGTCATGGGTGAACTGGAGCAGCCCTGAGATCTGCCTAGCGCATCTGCACAGTTAAGCTGTAAATTCTGGCAAGGAAGTCACAAATTCTGGCAAGCCCCATGTCCCTGAGGATGTCAGTAGGAATGGTGACACCAGCTCTGTGAAGGAGCTATGCTCGGGGATGCGGTGATGGGGTTTGTTGTGTCCCTGATCAGTGGGACTGGGAGCAGGAGAAGCAGGGATATTCCCAAGGGGGCACGTTCAGAAGTTCCTGGACTCCTTGCTTCCCCTTTCCACTGAGGTGAGGCTGCTGAAATAGCACAGGCGTGGGAAAGTTGTACCTTAATGGTTGTATTTTAAGATCATCTTTCTGTTCTTTTAGCAAAGGATTCTTGAAGTACATAAAAGCTTTTATAAACTAGCATCTGTATCTCTTTTGAGTTTTCTGTCCTTTTTTCTATGCAAGGAATTAACCGGTAGCACAGGCTGGGGAACCTTGGGCTTCTATTTTTGTAGAATTACATTAAAAAGTGCTGTATGTAAATCTCCTGGGAAGAGCCTTGTCTTGTGCACAGCTCAAACTCTCATCTTCTCTTTGAATAGATTTAGCTGCACTGGTTTGCTGTGCTGTTTGGTTTGGGGTTTTTTTTCCTGTAAAAGGGCTTGAAATTTGGTGGCGTTCAACCTGGGGTGAGTGACGGCAGTGGGCACAGTGCTAGGAAAATCTGGAACATGAGGCTGAAGGGGGAAGGGAGTGTGGGTTTCTCCTCTTGGTGGCACTCCCTGAACCTGGTTAGCAGCAGAGGCGTGTGGAGCCCTTCTTCTTGCCCACCAGCTCTCACAGTGTTGTCTGTCTGACCCCTGTCACATGTCGCCCAACAGCCCGGACAGCCTGGGGATGGGCAGATGTGGATGGAGCCACTGATGTGGGATGCGGGGCTGTTGGCGGTGATGGAGAGAGGAGCAGCCTCTCCTGGTGCTGCCAGTGCAGTGCTCCCCTCTCTCTGGCACCAGGAGAGCATGAAACCCCAGCCCAGTGATGAGGAAGAGTGTGGTGGAGCGGGGCTGAGGGGGGGTGATGCTGCAGATGGGAACCCACCGGAGAGAGAGTGGGATGGGGAGCTGGGGAGTAAAGCAGGAAGCGGGAGAGAGTGAAGGAGAAGATGTGGAGTGGGAGGTTGCATTGGTGAGGCTCTGGGCACAGTGTCAATGGCAAGTGGCTGATGTGGTCTGAATGTGCAGGGAGCTGGGAGAGTCGTGGTGAGAGTCCTGGGATGAGGTGGGGTCTGGGGCTGCCTAGTGATGGGGGGGACAGGAACTGGGATGGGGGGAGAGGAGAACCAGAACAGGGTGGATGGAAGGAGCTGGGCTGGGAAGCACAGAGTGAAGGTTTTGTACCCACTGGGGCAGTGGTTCTCAGCTTTTCTAAAAGGAATGGTTAAAAAAGGCAATAGTTCAAGTGTGGTAGGACAGAAGTACATTAAAATGTTTTTTAGGATGTGATGTTTTTGGGTGTGGACAAGTTTTTCTTCGTGTGCTCCTCTGCCTCTTCCAAACTGAACGCAGTGTTCCCATCAGAAGCTCATGTGCTGGTCTCATGTGACTTCTGTGAGCTCGGCGTTTCCGAGGGAGAAGAGGGAATGCTTGTCGAGCCACCTTGGTCTCCAGGACTTTCTGGTCTCTGGGATGAGAATTCTCTGGAATTACTGAGTTCAACATGCTCCTGCCCCTCCTCCTTCCAGCTTGTCATCAGATGGCTGAATGAGTTCACTTTCAGGAACAATAATAATGTGATTGGGCTGTATTGAGAATTTGGAGCAAAATTTTATTTCTTTTTCTTCCTCTTTGTGTAACAGCTTCTCACAGAAACAACTCTGTGGGGAGCAGGGCTGATTCCCATCCGTCTGTGACCTTTCAGTTGTGGGCGGTAGATTGGACAAATCGGTTTTGAGCAAAACACTGAGAACTAAAAGAAAAATGGGGCTACAATCTTTCCGTCAGTGCTGTAGGAAGAAAGCAGGACATCCAGCAGAATAAAACACTCTCTGAATACACCAGTAGAAAATAAGAATCGCCAAGCACCCCTTGCTGTCCCTGCCATGGGCACTGGCCATCGGGCAGCAGGACCTCCAGCCAGTGCTGGTCACAGGTGGGGTGGAGATGGCCTGTTCCCTTCTGGCGGTGGCTGTTTAGCTCGGTGGGATCACAGAGCCCTTGGCCATCCTTGTGCTCAGGAGAACAACCCTGGAGCTGCTCAGGACTTGCAGTGACACTTGTGATCAAAACACTTCTCTTGGGAAATCTACAGAGTCCCAGGATATGGATACAACTGCCAGATACCTGGTGGGGATGACGTCGTAGAGACCATTTCCCATTTGATTTTTAGGCCAGGAGAAGGGGGAGAAAACCAGCATACTGACGTGTCTGAAACACTGAAGACAATTGCGACAGCCTCATATTCATTTCCTCAAGTAATGCTTTTATTTTGCAGTGTTGGTGATGATGTGTCTATTTTTCTCCTGCTAGATCTCTTTATTTATTTGGGTCTGATGAGTCTTGCTCCTGGCGTCTGTTCCAGGACCACGGTAATGTCTTTAAGGGAGAGATTTGCCCGTTCTGTTGCTGGGTGATTGATGGTGCTCGTTCCCTGTGCCGGGCGAGAGCCGGAGCCGACAGGCAGGGACACGGTTCCCAGCGCATCCCGCATCCAGGATAAACACGAACATATGGTGCCAAGGAAGTTTGCTGTGGGCCCGAGCCGAGGATAAATACGACAAGCTGTTATTTCGGAAGGGGAGCACCAGATGAAGATTGTTGTCAAGAAAACAAATAGTGTCGGAGACGCAGAAATGAGATTCACGCTGACGTCTGTCAGGGCTCTGCAGGGGACTCAGGGAGGAGAGTCCCGGCTGCTCCCACCAAACGGCAACATCATCCATCGTCACCGTGACTGAGGAAGGAATCCCTTCCTGTGAGGGTGGTGAGAGCCTGGCCCAGGTTGCCCCGAGAAGCTGTGGCTGCCCCATCCCTGGAGGGGTTCAAGGGCAGGTTGGAGGGGGCTTGGAGCCACCTGGTGTGGTGGGAGGTGTCCCTGCCCAGGGCAGGGGGTGGCACTTGGGGGGGCTTTAAGGTCCCTTCCAAGCCCAGCCATTCTATGACTGTGATTCTTCCTCAGCCATCGTCACTGTACTTCTTCCTTAGCCATGGTCACAGGATGCAACAAATCACACCAAAAGCCGTGATGCTCTCATGTAGAGAAACCTTTGGTCATTGTGAGGTGATGGCAGAGTCTGGTTTAGGCTGTGAGTTCATCTGGGAAAGGCATCGGAGAGAGAAACGTGGCAGCTGTTGGAGTGCACTACCTTGTTGGGGGTTTGCTAGCAATGGGAAGAAAGCTCTTCTGTTCCTGGTGGACATCCCACCATCTCATTATTTGACTGTTTAAATGTGTATTATCACTAAGTAAAAGGAACAGCCTCCCCCTTCCTGATATCCAAAGAAACAGAATGCTTTTCTGGATAAAATAACTTTTTTTTTTTTTTTTTTTAAATACCTTGCTCCTATAAGTAGAGCAGTGTTCAATCTTGCAGCATTCTAACTCACCCAGGAAGGTGTACAGAAGGCATTTTGGAGGACCCTGTGCTGGGATAAGAACAGTTTAAGTCAAAAGTTGAAGAGATCATGACATAGGCCTCTAGAAATTGCTGTCAGCCCAAGGGTAAGTTGCCTTGGTTGTTGCATCACTGCTAATCTCACTCCCAAACTTGGCATGAAGTGAGCAAAAATTGTTTGTTGTGACACAGGTGAAGAAAACAAGGAAGGCAAAAAAAATTGTTGGCATCTGGTGTTTTGCTGAGACAATGTGGCTTTGGTTTCCTCCTCCTTTTCCAAGGAGTCAGTAAAGCCTAAAAAACATAGTAGCTTTTTAATGTGCTTCTGTTTAATCTGGTAAAACATTAAGGTGTTGTTCAAAACATGCAAAGCTCAGAAATCATCAGTCTTGCACCAAATGAAAAGGGGCAGCTGTTTGGGTGCATCATCTCAGAAGACCTGGGGAGGAAAAGCCTGTTGTTGCTGCTGCTGGTGCCCATCCGTGGGGTGTAGGGTGGTGTGTGCCAGGACCTTGTGTCTTGGCAATTCCACAAGCTCCTTGTGGTAGCCAAGTTGGCTCTGGTGCAGCCACCACGGTGCTGGTGTGGGACAGGCTCAGGTGAGGGCTGGCTGTGGTTGGGGAAGTCAGCTCCACCGCTGTGGCTGTTGGCAGTCCTTAAATTCAGTACGTAATGAATGTAGCTGTGTCTACATACACAGCTGGAATTGAACACGTGCCCATGTGTTTTTGCTGAGCCTGCTCTGAGGTGTCTTGAGTCCATGGGAGCTGATAATGTCAGCCTCAAGGCTTGAAGCTCCATCTCCCTGTCTAGGCAAAAGGCAGCGCTCACAGGAACTTCTTCTTGGGGAGGTCAATCTTCTCCCCTTAGGCAAGATAGATGCTGTACGCTTTCCTGTAACTGAGGACCATTGGAAAACTTGTCACATGTGGGTGTTGGGGAGTTGCACTCTCAGGGTTGATGTCCTTCAGCAGCCTGTTCACTGGTCCTGGAGCCATGCTGGAGCTCTGCTGGCTGGTCATGGAGAACCGGCAAGCCTTGACCAATCAGCAAGATGAGCTGGCTCAGTTGTCATGAGAGGTTTTTTCTTCCTGGAATCTTCTAACGACAGCTGGAACCCTCTTTTTCAGGTCTGAAGTGTGTGTGCCAGCTGTGTGAGCACACCAACTTCACCTGCCAGACTGAAGGTGCTTGCTGGGCCTCCGTCATGCTGACCAACGGGCGGGAGGAGGTGATCAAGTCCTGCGTCTCCCTCCCAGAGCTCAACGCACAGGTCTTCTGCCACAGCTCCAAGAACATTACAAAGACTGAGTGCTGCTACACCGACTTCTGCAACAACATCACCCTCCGCCTGCCTGTCGGTAAGTGCTGTCCGAGCACTGGGCTGGCAGCTGGGGGTGCGGGAAAGCCATGCAGGGGACATGACCAAGGGACCCAGCTAACGGGGGTTTCAAGGGCTGTCTGTCAAACAGCAGGTGTTTTTTTCCCAACTTGTTTCAGATGGGAAACTCTTAACTGCACCTCCTATTTGGGGGAAAGTGAATTTCTTGCATCTCCTAAAGAGAGTTGCAGGGGTTCAGCCTGGAGAAGAGAAGGATCCGGGGGGACCTTAAAGCCCCTTCCAGTCTCTAAAGGGGCTCCAGGAAAGCTGGGGAGGGACTCTTGATCAGGGAGTGTAGCGATAGGACGAGGGGGAAGGGTTTGACACTGAAAGAGGGGAGATGGAGCTGAGCTGTGGGGAAGAAGTTCTTTGGTGTGAGGGTGGTGAGAGCCTGGCCCAGGTTGCCCCAAGAAGCTGTGGCTGCCCCATCCCTGGAGGGGTTGAAGGGCAGGTTGGAGGGGGCTTGGAGCAGCCTGGTGTGGTGGGAGGTGTCCCTGCCCAGGGCAGGGGGGTTGAATGAGATGATCTTTAAGGTCCCTTCCAACTCTAACCATTCTATGATAAGATACTGGAGGGCAGGGCACGAGGGGTTGCTGTGGTCGCCTTGTGGACCGTCATTGCCTGGTGGGGACAGGCACATGCTGGGCACTGCCAGAGGAAGATCTGTTACAACCAGCTCAGACAGAAGCTGGGAGGTCTATACCCCAGGACCTCATGTCACCCACTGCGTGGGGCAGGAAAAAGGATTATTGCAGTATTTTCCTTTCAGGTGACAACAGAAGGGAGATACTAATAATGGTCATGCTCTAGAAATGTAGAAATAAAATACCATGCTTTTTTTTTTTTTTTTTTTTCCCTCAAGTTGGGATGCTGGAATCTTGGGAGGAAACTCCTATTTATAGTGGAGGTATGTCTGTTGTCGTAGCACTTGAACTGGTGGTTGCAAAACCTCTAGTTTCATATTTCAGTACCAGAGAAAATTAATTACTTAATTTTTAGACTGAGCCCTTTGCTCTAAACATTTGGGTAATTCATGTCAGTTGAAAATGTAACAGTGCCAGTGCTATTTGCTTGCTGGTCTTTTCTGACAGCACTTTTTCACGTGATTCCTGTTGTAGGAGAGCTTCCTTTGGGCCCTGGTACCAATAACCCTTGTGGGAGGCATCGCGGAATGTGTCAGTGAGGGAGCAGGGCTGTGCTGGGCACCCCATGTCCCCCGCACCGGGGACCTGCTGTGCCATGCTCTGTCACAGAAAAACCAGCTTTAATGGCCTTGCCCGGCTGTGCTGGGGGGAGGTGCCATCCCCTGCTTAGGGAATTGCTGTTTCCAAAGTGAGATTTTAGGCAACTCCTTGCTCCACTTGCAATTTTTTCTTCTTTCACTTCTGCTCTTGTATGGCACTCAGAAATCCAAAACTGGGTCCTGGGCTTGTCTCTGACTCAGGGGAAGAAATTTAAAGCAGAGATACCATAGCAAGTGACCAGCACTGGAACCATCAGCTGGGCTGACGAGACATGGAGGCAGTTCTCGTTTGGTAATTAGTCCATTGTCTCGTGGACACTGTAAAAGTTTCTGTTCCCATCACTGCGCGTGGGCTGGGCCAGGATTCATTTAGCTGGGACTTGCAAACACCATGCTGGGATAATGATTGCTTGGCCCAGAGGTCCCCATATGATGCCACCTCTTCCTCCGACATGTCCCCATGTACCATTGTCTCGTGTTGGTTGGTTGTCCCTTGCCAGCTGCAGTAGGTAATTGAGCCATGGGGTCTGTTCATGAGTACCTAACTCAGCACACTGGCCCTTTAGTCGTTAAAACACAGGTGCTTTGTCAAAGTACGGGTTTAAACCAGGCCACCCTGTCTTTTGAGGAGCAGTAATACAGGGAGGTTGACACTTGGTACAGACGTCTTGATATGGAAGTTCTCCCTCTCCCTCTCTCTGCCTCCATGATAAAGATTCTAGTGTAAAAGCAGAGTGTGTGGCTGTGAGAAGCTCACCTCTAGGCAGCGGGGAATCTCAGGAGGAGGAGAATCCTAGAATCCCAGACTGACCAGGGTGGACAGGGACCTCTGGAGATCATCTCTTCCAGCCCCTGGCCAACCAGGTCCTCCTAGAAGAGGTCCCACAGGAATGTGTCCAGGGGGGGTCTGAATGTCTCCGGAGATGGAGACTCCACCACCTCTCTGGGCAGCCTCTGCCAGGGCTCTACTACCCCCACAGCAAAGAAGTTCCTCCTCATGTTGACATAGAACTTCTTATATTCCAGTTTGTGCCCATTTCCTCTTATCCTGTCCCCGGGCACCACTGAGAAGAGTCTGTCCCCATCCTCTTGCCACCCACCCTTTAGATATTGATGAGCATCGATGAGATCCCCTCTCCGTCTGCTCTTCTCCAGCTGAACAGCCCTAGGTCCCTCAGCCTTTCCTCATCACAGAGATGCTCCATCCCTCTGAGCAGGTCCCATGCGGTGGGTGTAGATCCCTACTGGGTGAGACAGGACCTCTGGCAGTCTCTTCCCTCCTGGTGGTGGCCATTGTGTCCAGCTGGGACATGAGCCTGTCCCTTGTCTCGCCGTCACCGACCAGCTTCGGCTCGGCTCTGTGCTGGGTGCGGGGGCTTGTGTTGTAAATGTGTCAGGAGCGGCCAGAACACATTCAGATGGGGGGCAGCGTGAGGTGGTCGGTGGGCAGAAGGCAACGTGTTGGGTTTGGTTGCCCAGGCATGAATTCCCCTGGTGGAACTGTAGATGGCATCTCCTGCCTTGGCTGGCAGCAGGGCTCCCCTCACCGTGCCTGGCAGG
This sequence comes from Nycticryphes semicollaris, assembly GCA_013400055.1. Classification (NCBI taxonomy): domain Eukaryota; kingdom Metazoa; phylum Chordata; class Aves; order Charadriiformes; family Rostratulidae; genus Nycticryphes; species Nycticryphes semicollaris. Next base: position 586,896 of record VXBJ01006356.1, read on the forward strand.
GGAGGAGGCTGCCCTTCTCCTGGGTGGAACAGACATCTTTAAGGACAGATTCAACCTGGATATCTGCTTTTTATACACTCGGTGTTGCTGGCCGGGATTTCATTGCAGCATTTTGAATTAACAGGCGCTAAGTTTCAAAGCGCAGGATCGGTTTGCAGGTTTCTCTGTTACCCTGACTGTATCTCCAGGTTTCTACTATTGTAACTGGGATCCTTTCTGTCCCAGCAAGCGGCTTGAGGTGACCATTCCCTGTCTGCAGGATGTGGTAGAAGGCTGCAGAAAAGGACCTGTGTCCTCCATGGGCCCTGGGGAGATCTCACTGTGTGAGAAATTTCCTCTGTGCACCTCCATGTGCAACAGGCTCTTCTCGGGAGCTGTAAAGGAGATGTAGAAGACTTCTCCTGGTTGTAGACTTGTGTCTCACAGGACTGTCAGGCCGTATTTCAGAGCTAGGAGACTGTGCTTGTGGTCTCTGTCCCCAGCCTGCTTGTGAGTAGGATTTACACCACTCTCACACATGTCTGTAGACCTTTACCTGCAGCCCTGGACTGAACTGCTGGAGCTTCTTAGAACCCAGTGCTTCCACTTGGTTATGGCACAGGGTGGTGTTTGACCCCGGGAAGAGTAAGTACAGGCTGGAGAAATTCTTTCCCATCCTTTCTCTGGAGCAGCAAAGTTGATGTTGGCTTTGGTCATCTCCTTAGGTGGAGGTAGGGACTTTGTGACTGTTGAACCCATGCCTGAAGGCTCAGGTGCATCACATTCGGTGCCAGGTGGAGTAAATGGGACTTTCTCAAGCTTTGGTGTCCTCATCTGCTTTGACAATCTGTAGATGTGTGGGGAAAAGTTTATGCTGCGACTCTTTCTAACCTCCTGATCTCAAAATACCTAGTGATACTGGATATTAGTGCTCCATCTTTACATATATTGAAAACTGAAGCTGGATGAGTGCAGGTGGGTTTGCAAGTTTGTGGGGGATTCTGGGCTTTCTGAGCTGGCTGCTTCCAGGGACTGGCTCAAGAAAACCTCAGCCTCTCCGAGCAAAACCATGGGGATATATTCCGTGTGTACAGCCATGCTGGTGGGAAGCTTCAGCATAGCAGAGAATCCTCTGTAAAAGATGTAATTCTGAAGGTTTTAGTGTTTTCCCTTCAAAGGCACCTCTGTAACTCCAGCAAAAGGCTGCTGACAGTGAGTGGTCTCCTCCCTGCTCAGCACAGCAGCGTCTCTACAGCTTGAGATAAAAAGCATGATTTCTGTTCTGTATTTGCATAATGGAAAATGAATCAGAGGAGAAAGGAGGCTTTATGGAACAAGATTAAGCTAATAGTGGGATTAACAAACTGTATAATAAGTAATTTCTTCTTTATTCCTGCTGCCCACACTATACAAAGGCACAGATGGCCCTCATGTCACCTGCAGTGGCACACACTGGGGGGAAAGAAAGGAAAACAGGATGGAATTCCTAGGACAAAAGTCCCTTGAGTCTATTTTTATTGCCAGGAGAGGTGGATGGTACCAACTACACTAACTGTTGGGCAAGATTCCGGTATCTTGCTGGGTTTTTAAAATATCGTCTGTAGGTTTTGCATGAAGAAATAACTAGTCTTCATTTACCTGTTTGAAAATGCCCAATGGCATTGAAGGCCTTTTGGGAGAATGATGTGTGCGGATATGTCAGTGTTCAGGAAGTCACGCACTACTGTACCAAAGGTTTTATAAGGTACATATGGATGCAGAAAATGAGGGGAAAGTATCCAAAAAAACTTTCTGAATAGATTTTAAGGGCAATCTCTTTGGTTGTTTATGGCCCTTGGGAGCTCCGTCAGGGCCGCGGGATGCACGGGCTGTGCCGTGGGATGTGGTCCCGGGCAGGGCTCTGCCTTCCCCTCTCCTTTGCTTTTGGCGTTCCCTCTCTGGTACTGAACGGGATGGAAAGGTCTCGCTTGGTCTTCCCAGCTTGGGCTTGGTCCAAGGGTAGTGTGAGAAGAAAGGTCTGGACCATGAGTGAAGAGACAAAACACAACTATTGTCACTACCTCTCCTAAAATTCAGGGATGGCTAAAAACAGGGAGGATGGGAAATGGAGCAAGAAGAGGAGGGGAAATATTTCCATATGTGTGTTTCTCTCCTCTGCGCACCCGCTTTATTTACTCTTAGCTGATGGCTTCTGAAAGCCGCTGGCTACAGCCCAGTGACCAACATTAACAGAGCTGCTCAGAGGATGACTCCCTGCAGGAGATACACCAAACCCATTTCCCCTCCATGGCGGTGCTGCCCCATGGTTCCTGGGATAATGCCCCGGCTGCACCGACCTTCTGAGGTCAAAAAACAATATCCCTGTGGGCAGAGCTCCAGCCGGTCATAGCTGCTCTGTAGATGTCTCCTTCTGCAAATATTTCACATACTTCTGTCCATCTTGGCCATCCCAGATTGGTGTTCTCTTGAGGGACTGGTGGGAATATGGCCCTGTGAAGAGAAGGCAGAAGGGGGCAGGGGAGGGGGAAACAGCAGCTCAGATAAAGTGTCCCTTTATCTCTTGACTGTGTCCCTGGTGGATTTGCTTGAACTCCTGGATCCTTAATCAGACCTTCCCCAGCTGATTTATCAGTGTCCTGAAAGGGCCAATGGGGTCTGTAGTCACGCTGGAAGCTGGAGAAACTTGAATTTTTAGACTCTAGTCTAAATAATGTATTTTTAAAATCATTTAAAAGTATTCTGTGTGCCTGACTAGAGCCCCCTACTGGATGCAGTATATTCTCTTACTACATTGGAGAGAATGTGTAATTTTTTTTCTCTGACCAGCTTAGGGACTTAAACATGTGTAGTTCAGAGCTTTTGGAAGCCTTAGAGGTCTGCTATATCTCAAAGGCAAGGCAAATGTTGTGTGTGAGAGTGTCTTTGCCATTGGAAGGGAAAAAAAAATGCCCTTTTTTAATGCCTAAAAGTTCTCTTCTGTTTACACAACTTGGAAGTATAACTATTCCATGTGGTGAAATTGCTAAATATTGCCAGATGTACTATTTTTGTTTCATACATGGCAACATGTCTTCAGCATCTATTCTTGACTAGGAAGTCACTGAAGAGTGCATTTGAAATGAGATTGCAAAATGTTATGATTAATGGTGTTGATTTAATGGCTTTAGGTAGTCGTGAGGGATTCTCTTATTTCCCAGAGAGTCTGGCATTGCACAACTGCTGAAAACATTACCGCACTTATTTTGGTGATGTAGCCCTTAATTGCTGTTTGTCCCGTGCCTGCTGTGTGTTTTGTCCCGGTGCTGTGTGTCGCTCCTCCTGAAGGCGGTTCATGCTGCGGGAAGGCCAAGGGTGGTGGTGAGCAAGCCCAGGACCTGGCAGGGCTGCCGTGCTGGCTGCAGGATGCCCTGCTGCGAGGGTCAGGATGGAAGATGGCCTTCAACCACCTCTAATGCAGGAACCTCAGCGCTGGTGCTCCTCAAGTCTCCCACGTGTGCTCTGTGAAGACCTGGAAAGGGTTTGAGAAGTTGCCACCGAGCTGTGATCTGCACTTTGGCACAGCCAATAGACTTAAGGATGACAAAGGAGATTTCCAGCGGAGTTCTTCCAAGAAACTTCTCCAGACTGTCAGGGACAGTCTCCAGACTGTCATTCTCTGGGAACTTGGGATTGTTCCCTACAAACTGGGCCAGACACCTCAGCTTCCACTCTCACCACTAACTCGCCTTCTGCACTTGAGCTCTCTCCACTTTGCAGCATCTCAGAGGAGACCTGTAAGCATCACTGAACTTGATTTCCTTGTCAGCAGCTGTCGCTGCATAGGCTGTGATGCTGGTGTCTGCTTGTGCTCCTGCTGCTGGATGTCACCCTCCGGAGAGGCTGTGAGAGAGTGTTGGAATTCTGCTGCTGCTTCGCCTGCCATCTCTCTGTGTGTCCCCAGAATGGCCATGAGTGTCTCTGCTACCTCCTCCCACCTTGGCCAAGGTTTCTGTTAAAGCTCAAGACCCTTTTTTTTTGTTGTTGTTGTTGATATAGATGGTCTTGTTGCTTATTTTAAAGACATACTGAGCATTTATTATGAGCCCCTTAAAAATCTGCTGTAAACCCCGTTTCAGCAGTTTATAACGTGCAGACGGTGCACTGCAAGGTACAAATTGATTTGTGTCCCAGAGGCCTGAACTGCACTGTTGTCTCAGTGCTGTTGGCAAATCTGTGAACCAGACCTAGATTTGCAGAATGTATGGCAAGGTGGTGTAGACATAGCCAGGACAGTAATCTGGGAGCACATCCTGCCATGAAAAATGTGGAAATGCACGTTTCTGCCCCAGCCTGGGTCCACGCCTCGGTGCTTTGTGCTCCTTGTTGTCTCCCGGTTACTCCTTTTGCTGCTGGTCTGAGCTCAGGGCTGTGTCCCCAAACACTGGGTGAGGTGTTGCTGCAGTGTTGTGGTGTGTAAATGGTTCAGGAACAGCTAAGGAAAGCTAAGTGAAGTAATTAATTAATTGTGCCCTTAGTGAACTTGGCTTTCTTCTATTCAAAGTATCTCTAGAGCCACTTCCCACTTTCAGGAGCTCATGGAGGTTTTTATGTATATACATATATAGAAGGTATGTATAGAATTTTAAGATAAGAAGAAATCTCCCAGTAACTGTTATTCTTTTTTGCCTGTATAGGTTCACCTACAAAGAAACAGGCTTAAAAGTAAAGAAAAAGAGAAAAATCCTGGACATTTTTAGGAAGTTGCTCCTGGAGAGAGTGGTGCTTGGGAATGGAGGGAGTTGGGAAGAAGTGGGAAGAGGAGGAAGGAACTGGAAGGGCTTGGAGGGGCATGCAGGACAGTGGTGATTGTACGCTGGGAGAAGGGGCTATGGTGGCCCGGTGAGCGTGGATGATGAGATGGGATGACTCCAGCAAAGAGGATGCGGGCATACAGTGAGAAGGTGGAGGAAGGACATCCCACCAGGACCGCATCCAACCAAGATCATATTGTGCTCTCTGCCTGCACGTCGATGTCCGATGGGCAGTGCCAGTGTCTCTGTGGGTGCTGGGGATCACTCCCTGCTGGGAACAAAGGCTCTCCAGTAGCACTGCTGTCACTGCAGATGCCACTGCTCCAGGTGCTGAGTTCATGTGCCAGTCTGTGAAGTTCCCCTGGGAGCCTCTCTCTTCCCATGGGCTTGTTTGTGGCTGTTCAAAGCTTCCTGAATGTTTTCTTTCTGATACTGTTTGCACTAAAAACAATAAAATTCTGTATTTTTTTAAATTTTGCATTATGTTGGGAAGTGGTGGAGTCACCATCCCTGGAGGTATTTAAAAGCTGGGCAGACATGGTGCTGAGGAACGTGGGTCAGTGGTGGTTTGGACAGTGTTGGGTTGATAGTTGGACTTGACAATCTGAAAGGTTCCTTCCAACATGGAAAATTCTACGATTCTATGTTGTTTTTCAGCAGCTGGTGGAAAGAGCGGGTGTTCTATAGCAAGTATCTTGTGCGTGTCTGTCTTTAGCAGCAGCTGCCGATAGACAATGCATGGGTTTAGCTGTGTGGGTGAAGACGTTGGTTTGGGTGACGTGTTGGGTGATGCACTGGCCACGCTGTGCCCTGGAAGTGCCATGCAGTGTCCTGGGTTCCTGCGGTGGAGGATGCAGGGGAAACCTCTGCTGGGGGAAGCCCAGCTGGGCACAGCCCAGGTCATCCCAGTGTGTCAGCCAACAGGCAGCAGTTCCAGGGAGGGATCCAGCCGGCAAATCCTCTTACAGATCTGCCGGATATCCCCCGCGTGTCCTGTTCAGTCTATTAAAGGAAAAGCCCGTGGGGCAAGACATAGTAACTGTGTTTTGAGAGTGGTTTGAACTGTGCTCTGTGAACAGACACCAGGCCTTCTGTTGTTAACATTCTGTTTATTTTCTTTTCTCACTTATTCAAAGTGCATACTGCTAAAATGCAAGGAAGGGAAGAAAAAGGAGCAAGTTAACTTTGCAGAGGTAGCTTTACTCCTGGTGCTTCTGGAGGAGGGAGCACAGGGCTTGACAGGGTCCTGTGGAGAAGCAGCACTTCTGTTGTAGTATTAACTGGAGGAAAGTGACAGTGGATGCTGGGAGCCATCTGGCTGCTGCTTCGGAGGCTCCCAAAATGCAGATTACAATGTACGCATTCCTTAGCATTTAACTAAAGGAGAGAGAGTAACCTGCTCTGGTGGGAGGTGTCCCTGCCCCAGGCAAGGGGTGGGACTGGATCGGCTTTAAGGTCACAGAATCACAGAATGCTACAGGGTCAGAAGGGACCTCTGGAGATCATCTGGTCCAACCCCCTGTCAGAGCAGGTCCAACCCAGAGCAGGTCCCACAGGAAGGTGTCCAGGCAGGTTGGAATGTCTCCAGAGACAGAGACCCCACCATCTCTTTGGGCAGCCTCTGCCAGGGCTCTGACACCCTCACAGCAAAGAAGTTCCTCCTCATGTTTACATGGAACTTATTATGGTACAAGTTTGTGCCCACTCCCTTCCGACCCAAACTGTTTTATGATTCTATGAAATGTCTGTCTTGCTGCTGCGGGTCCTGCTCAGGACCGCTGTGGGAAGTCATTGATTGACGTGTCGTTGCCACACAGACCTTCATTTACCATCTTCTTCCCTCCACCCCGCTCTCCCTTGTGTCTTCCGAAAGCGTCGGAGTCTCCAGGCAGAGCCAGCACGGGACCCGTGGTGCTGGTGCTGATGGTGGCAGTGCCAGTCTGTGTCCTCTCCTTGGTGGCGTTGCTGGTGGCCTGGACCCACTGGCGCCGGCGATGCACTCACCATCGGGCCAATCAGCCCAACGTGGAGGAGCCCCTCTCTGAGTGCAACCAGGTCAACTCTGGGAAGACCCTGAAGGACCTCATCTCCGACATGACAACCTCGGGATCTGGCTCTGGTACGTGGGTCTGCTCTGCCCCTACCACCTCTTCACTCCCAAATGTTGGAGCAAATTTCCTTGATGCTCAAACCAAAGGGAATGGTGGCTCCTTGCTTGTAGGAAGATGGAGAACTGAGCAGAGGGTGCAGGTAGAGGACTTATCTCAGGGGCTGGGGACAAGTTTTACATCAGGGGAGCTTTGGTCCCGGCACTTCACAGTGGCAACGGGGCTTTGGCTGCTCTCTTTCTGTCAGATTGTAAAGGTTTGATTCATTGTTCGAGTGGAAGAGTTCAAAAAGGTAACTCAGAACTCAGTTTCTAGTGTGAAGGAAGGCACAGCCGGCTGACGGGGCGCAGCTGAGGCTAAAAGGAACTAAATTTAACTGAATGACTCAGGATTCCACCCCTGAAATTCTTACAGTGGTGCCAAAATAACGTGTCTCCAAATTCTTGTTTTGAACAGAACACCCACCTTTTTAATATTTCACCCGTTTCTGATATCCTCCCTGCTGTGATGCCATTGTTGCTACTGAGAGCTTTTTAAATCAAAGAAATGCAAAAATGTGGTGGGAATTCAGGCGTTCCAGCTCATCGTGCTTGTGACACATCTGATGTGTACAGCCCAGCTTTCAGGAACTAAGAATTTTATTTAACTGAAAAATATGTAAACCAAGACTAGTTTTATTTATAGGAAACAATTTATAAGTGATTCTTAATTTAATTTACCTTATTTTCCATGAACTACATACCTTTCTGGATTAATTTATTGTACTTCCCTGATGTTTTTTCAGAGACACAATGAGTAAACTCTGGCTTTATTTACCCTGAAGTTTTAGCTGTTCATACGAACAGACAGAGCCTTGTGCACGTGATTCCAGCCAAACTGTGATTTTTGCTCTGTGATTCTCTGCCCAGAGGGGACTCGGGGTTGGGCACAGGACAAGGACACAGGCAGTAGTGGCTGCAAGGTGTGAGGGCTCTGTCAAGGAAACTGGAGCGGAAATTTGAATAAATTTGAATAAGATGACCTTCAGACTATATTTTTTCTGCTGATCGTTTTGGTCTGTTAAAAGCAAGGTTGCCTTGATTTTAAAAAATGAAAAAAAAAAAAAAATTAAAAAATTTCTTTAAGTCCCAAACAAATACAATATAAAACCAAATGAGGCAGGGGTTTATGGCTGACAAAAACCAAATTAAATGGCTTTGACGCTGTGTTTGTTTGGGACTTAATGAACCCTTCCTCCCAACTGCTCGGGCATGGGTCTGGCCCCCGTGTTTGCCAGTGCCTGGTCATTGTGGTCTAGTGTGGCATCAGCCACAGCCAATGTCACTTTTCTCCTTGTCCCACAGACCAGAAAAGCTGGGCTGATTTGTGATAGGATGAGGGGGAAGGGTTTGACCCTGACAGAGGGGAGATGGAGCTGAGATGTGGGGAAGAAGTTCTTTGGTGTGAGGGTGGTGACAGCCTGGCCCAGGTTGCCCCAAGAAGCTGTGGCTGCCCCATCCCTGGAGGGGTTCAAGGTCAGGTTGGAGGGGGCTTGGAGCAGCCTGGTGTGGTGGGAGGTGTCCCTGCCCAGGGCAGGGGGTGGCACTGGGGGAGCTTTGGGATCCCTTCCCCCAAAAACCATTCTGTGATTCTATGATTTTTCCAGACAGGTGATGGTGTACATGCCAGTTTTTCAGACTGTTTCTGTGCCCTGTCCTTGTATCTGAGCAATATGTAAAAATATGATTTAGAGAAATTTTGGTTGGGAGAGGATTTTCCCTGGGTACTCTTTGAGAGCACAGTCATGAGTACAACTTGCTGTAAAATCTCTGACTTAGGGATTCAAAAATCATGGGTGAACGATTTCAGAAATACCTGTCTCTTCGTCCCCCGGTAGGTTTGCCTCTGCTCGTACAGAGAACAATCGCGAGGACTATTGTCCTGCAGGAAATTGTAGGAAAAGGCCGATTTGGCGAAGTCTGGCGTGGAAAATGGTGTGGGGAAGACGTAGCTGTGAAAATCTTCTCCTCCAGAGATGAACGGTCCTGGTTCAGGGAGGCAGAAATTTATCAGACGGTTATGCTGCGGCATGAAAACATCCTGGGCTTCATTGCTGCCGACAACAAGGGTACGCTGTGAGAGGTGGGAATCGTGGGTTCTGGCTGGGAATTGCTTCCATTGCCCCATTCCCACCCAAAATACCCTTCTGAGCTTCACTGCTCCCTTCAGGGTGGCCAGCAAACATCTTTGCTTGTTTGCCTGAGCAGGCCACGAAATGGGGAAGGCTTCTCCTGGCTGATTTTTGTTGTAAATCTGGATCATCTTGCTTCCCGTGAGTAGATAATGGGACGTGGACGCAGCTGTGGCTTGTCTCCGAGTACCACGAGCAAGGGTCCCTGTTTGACTATCTGAACAGAGGGACGGTGACAGTGGAGGGCATGGTTCGGCTGGCGCTGTCGGTGGCCAGTGGCCTGGCACACCTCCACATGGAGATCGTCGGCACGCAAGGCAAGTGCTCCCCTTCCCCCCCGTCCTACAGCGGTACCTGCAAAATCGTTCATGGGTGGGGTGGTATCGTAAAGGGTTCCACAAACTGCTGTACCACGAGAAGCAGCATTGTCATAAAACTGTGAGATACAGTATAAATGGAGAATAAGAATATCATCTTCCCATTGTCACGGTTGGCACCTCCTTCTATGTCTCCCACTGGAGGCCTGTGGGGGCAGCCCTGCCAAAGGGGAGTGCTGAAGAGGATTTTCTAAATGAATTCAGAGGGTGAATTTGCAGTTTCTTGTTTTGTGTTTTATTTTTTTATTACTGACATACAGGTGTTAGAACAAAAATGCCCTCAAGGCTTTTTTTTTTTTTTTAATTTGATGGCCTTTAGCAGAGCTTTCCTGAGTACAAAACAGGCTTTAATGTTTTTTGTGGGGTCTAGTAACAAAGTTGAGTACAACTTTTTTTTGCTTCCTTGCTTGTTATATTAAAATTCATGCCATAGTTATCAAAACCGAGGAGGCGTTCTCTTTCTGTGCACAGGAAAGCCAGCCATCGCCCACCGGGATCTGAAGTCCAAGAACATCCTGGTGAAGAGGAATGAAACCTGCGCCATTGCGGACCTGGGCCTGGCAGTGAAGCATGACTCTGTCCTCAACACCATTGACATTCCCCAGAACCCCCGGGTGGGCACCAGGAGGTGGGTGAGGACATGCTGCTGGCTTGGCTCCCCACAGGGACAGCTTCTCCTGGCCCTTCCTCCACCTGTGACTCCCCCTCAGCTCATGGCCTCTGCTGAGCAGTGACACTGGCCACCCTGGTTGGACCACGGCATGGACACCAGTCTTGGTCACCTCCGTGGTGTAGTTGGGGCATCATGTGCAGCAGTTGTGGTCTTTGTACAAAGTCCCTCCACCAAAGTGACCTTTGTCTCCTCTAAAGGTATATGGCTCCTGAGATACTTGATGATGTGATGAACATGAACATCTTTGAGTCCTTCAAGCGTGCAGACATCTACTCACTGGGGCTGGTGTACTGGGAGATAGCCCGGAGGTGCTCTGTTGGAGGTGAGGTTTCTGGTCTTTTCATTTTGCAATCCAGGCTGCCTTTATCTTAAACAAAACAAAATTAGTGAAAGGGTCAGTGTCCCTGCTCCTGCTGTCCTGGTGTTCTTGGCAGGTTGTGGTGATAGAAGTCTGTTGTGGAGCAGTTGTTCAAGGTGGCCCCAAATGTTCTTCTGTTCTCTCCCACTGCCTGCAAAACCAAACCATTAGAGTTCACTCTGGAGCAGTGACTTTGGATTTTGTGTTACCTACACAAGACATCTTTCCTAGGAATCACTGAGGAGTACCAGTTGCCTTACTATGATGTTGTGCCTTCTGATCCTTCGATAGAAGATATGAGAAGGGTAGTTTGTGAGCAGAAGCTCAGACCAAATATTCCAAACCAGTGGCAAAGCTGTGAGGTAAGAGCAGTTTTCCAGTTTATTGCAAAGCCTATTTAAATTAAGGCAGAATTCTTTGGTGGGACACAGGGAACTCAATGTCCAGCCTCTCCCGAATTGAAATGTGTTTTAGATGCCTAGCTCTTTTTCAGCCCCCACATCAATACAGAGAGAAGTGTCTTTGCACCGGAGGCTGAACTCTATGGAGTACAGGTCTTAATTTATGATATTACAGAATCACAGACTGTCCAGGGGTGGCAGAGACCTCTGGAGATCGTCTCCTCCAACCCCCTGCCAGAGCAGGTCCACACAGAACGGTCGCAGAGGAACGTGTCCAGGCATGGATGGATGTGTTTGAATGTCTCCAGAGATGGAGACTCCACCACCTCTCTGGGCAGCCTCTGCCAGGGCTCTGACACCCTCACAGCAAACAAGTTCCTCCTCATGTTGACATAGAACTTCTTATGTTCAAGTTTGAGTCCATTTCCTTTTGTCCTGTCCCTGGGCACCACTGGAAAAAGCCTGGCCCCATCCTCCTGACACCCACCCTTGAAGTATTTCTAGGTGTTGATCAGATCCCCCCTCAGCCTTCTCTTCTCCAGACTCAAAAGACCCAAGTCCCTCAGAGAGATGTTCTAGTCTCTTCACCATCATCGATACAGACATCACTGATGTGTGACTGTGTCAGAGAGCTGTATTTTATCTTCTATTATTGTGCTTAAAAAATGAAGAATGGGAGGTGAGGTTTTTATTCCTGACGTGTTGCTGTGCTCGGCGGTTGCAGGCGCTGCGGGCCATGGGCAGGGTGATGCGGGAGTGCTGGCACCCCAACGGGGCGGCCCGGCTCACCGCCCTGCGGGTGAAGAAGACCATTTCCCAGCTTTGCCTGCAGGAGGACTCCAAAGCCTGAGCCAGCTCCCCGGAGGAGGAGGAGGAGGAGGAAGGGGAACGAATCCTTCTGTTCATCTTGTAATGTGTGACAGTATTTTTATTTTTTGGTCTACCTCACATCGCGCGGTTCAGTATTTGAGTGCCAGGACCAGAGCACTGACATCCAGCTTCATCTTTGGCCACTGGGAAGGGCAGCTTTGACTCGCAGTTCATGTGTTCTGTAGCAGGTCGATGACTTGCTTTGGTGTTCTGCAGCTAATTAGGCACCAGGCTAATCACAGAAAGGAGCCTCAACCCCCGCAGAGGTGGAGGTGTGACGGCACCTTTCGCCCTGGCGCTTTTAATCCCAGTCAAACTCCAAACGAATTGGAAATGGCTGGTATTGGTTAAAGCCTCTTCACAAGAGAAACCACACCTTTTAACCTCAAACCAAGTAAAAGGCCAAATTTAATCAAGCTTTTGACATGTTTTTGCACAGGAATCTGAAAAGGGTCCATCAGTAAAAAGCATTTTTAAAAACTATATTTATCATTACCTAAGCAAATAAAAAGAGATGAGAAGTCAGCCAAGCATGTATATTGTGAACAAAAGCATCCACGTGGGTTTTTATTAACTTTTATTTTCACTGTCTTGGATTCGCGTACAATATTGTAGTTTAGGATTTGGAGCTATTTTGCTGTGTTCATTTGCTCATTGAACATATTGATCAAGGGACAATTTCTATCAGTTAGTAGGAAAAAATAATAGAGGCAATAATTTTCCTACAGATCTGTAGGGATGGAATGGGAGCAATTCTACCTAAACTGAGAAAGTATATATTTTTAAAAAACAACTTGCCAGTTTGTTGTGGTAACTTCTTCTTTTTTTTTTTTTTTTTAGTGCCTTTTTCTGTTTAGGGGCAAATTCTAATGAAATGATAAACAAACAAACAAACAAAAGGTAAAATGTAAATTTAAAGGGCTTGATGTCCTTGCAGGAAGCCAGCACAGCCCCTGTGGAGGTTTCATACGGATTTCTGTAATAGCAGCAGGTTGGTGGAAAGCATTAATATCTCTCATCACATTTCCATAATACTGCTGTAAAGCTATAAAAGGTGGGGTGGTTTTTTTCAAAATTCACTGCTGTTCTGGCGTTTTGTGAATTCTGCCCCACTCTGTGGTCCCCACATTTCAATGTGATGTTCTGATATTTTTAATAGCCAAAATTATACGCTTCATAATCATATGGCTTTTTCGATATTTCTAAATCCAGGTGACCCACAGAGATTTCTCCAGAGGAGCAAAGCTTTTCAAAACTTGTCTGTAGCAGGCGCAGCTCGGTGGACGTAAGCTGTTAGCTAATGACGCTATTTCACATCAGTCCTTGGTATGAAACCTCTTGAACTGGGGCTCTGACGTGGCAGGATGGGTTAAGCTCTTACTGAGCAGGACCGTTGGTAGCCCCAGTGCTTCATCTGTGCTTCGTCCTGACACGCACTCGAGGACATTATGGACTCTTCCTGGGTGTTAATTGCCCTGTTAATAGGCTCTAATGCAATTTACCCGTTCGTGTACCTTTTAGTCCCTCCCACTTGTGTTAATAACGCCAGTCTCTGCGCGGCCCGTTAGCTGGATGGTGGAGGATGTTTCTACTCGATGTCTAGTAGTTTTTTCCCCAGTAGGCTTTCTGAGATGTAATGCAAGTTGTCTTACAGATTTAATTGTTATGTGCTTTAGCTGTGTAAGCCACACTGGGGAGCTCGGCGGCTGCGTTCTGTCCAAGCTGGCAGGGGGGGGGTAGTTGTTGTGACTGCGTGATCCAAACTGTGATGCTGACTTGAGTCTCAAAAGCTTTGCAAACATAAGGTCCAGCACTTGTTCTTGTAGAATGTAACTTAAAAAAAAAAATAATCCCTATGTTCAAAAGGAACAATCAAAGATTTTTAATTTTTTTTTTTTTTTAAATGGGAAAAAGAAACGTTTTATCCGTTGAAATCAGCTCTTAATGAATGTCACAGAATCACAGAATTGTCATGGTTGGAAAGGACCTCTGAGGCCACTGAGTCTGACCATACAATTTGTGGAATAAGGTGTCTGAAAGCAATGGTAGTGGAGCAAAAGCAATTTTAAATAGTATGCTGATTTAGGCTTGTTTCTTCAAAAGTATTTAAACTGTGCAGGTGAGAGGAAGAGGAACTTCTCAGAACTGCTTTAGCACTTGGGAAGATGCCCAAAAGGGAACGGTTTGTCCTTCCAGAGCTGCCGGCACTTACAGACCCCCTTAGCTCTTTGCTGAGAAAATGGAATCAAATGTTTGTGAACAACAGAGCAGTGAGTTAAAAATAAGTGTTAAACACAGAGCTTTGGAACAGTTAAGGGGAACATCTCAAAGAGCACGAAGTCCTTGAAGTCTATCTGATGGCTGTTCTGGGGCTTCTTTTCCAGTGGAAAACTGGGATTGTGCAGTGGAGGAATTCAGTGTCTGTGCAGAAACTCCTCCTCTGGGTCAGGAACTGGGCTAGAACCAAGTTGTGCTGTGAAATTAAAAAAATGTGCTTTTTTGGGGGGTGTAAGGCACTTTGGTGGCCTGCTCTCGCAGCAGAGCTAGGAGATGTTTGTGGTAGGGTTTGCTGGGTGGCTGGGCAGTGATGGGGCCATGGGTCTGGTGGTGCTGGCGGATGCTGCTGGAGCTCTCCCCACTCTGGGGCTGAGCTGTGCCCGGTGTTCACGGGAATAAATGTGGTCCCCACCTTGATGGGGCTCCTGCAGCTCTTAGGGTGTCTTCTGCTGCTCCTCCATGCTTTGCCCTGGGGTGTGGCGCCTGCTCCCCCTGCTTTTTCCAGTTTAGTCTTGACTCAGACACCAGTATCCACCAGCAGTGACTTTTTAGTCATAAACACCCCTTGCTTTTCCCTGTGCCTTTGGTCGGTCTCGTGTAGCGGTGGATGTTGAGGCTGTTTTTTTGGTTTCCCTCTTGGAGTCTCCCCAAATCGTTTAATATCTCTGGGAAAGACCCCACTGGTGCCATGCTGGGGGTGTGTGTGGGTCTCGGGGGGGATGCTCAGCACAGCTGGGTGCTGCTCCCACTCGGCTGCACCCCCCAGGTCACAGCTCCGGCCCCGGGAATGCTTTATATCTCCCACATGTGTCTCCTGACTTCAGACCTTGCGCTCTCTTGGCCCTAAATTTTCACTTAGCTCAATATTTTTTGCACTGCTTCGGTGTCTTTTTGGTTTTGGTTGGTTTTTGATGTTGTTGTTGATGGGAGGTTAATGTCTGTTCTGGCAGATTGGGGTTAAAGACAACTGAGCCAAAGGGTGGGTGGTGTTGTATGGGCTTGACAAAGTCTGTCAGCTGTACGCTCCTTCAAAAAAAACCCAAGCAAACAAACAAAAACACCCTTGTTTTCTTGACCTTTTCCCTCAGAGTGGATTTGTCCTGCTGATATTGAGGAACTGAGGCTAAACCGAGGTGCTTCTTTGTGGTTTTAGGGAGGCTCAGGTTTCTTGAGAGGTTCCTACTGTTCCTGCTAATCTTCCCCTGAAGCACAGGTTCTGAAGCACTTGGAAATGTTGGAGTTCAAGGATGTTTGAGAGCAGTCACCACATTTAGCCTCTCCTCAGCAATGTGTCTCGTTTTGGGGAATTACTGATATTTTATTTTTATAAATTCACTTCTAATAACAACCTAAAGCTTAATGCATGGGGTATGAACTGAAAGGGAATGTTAATTAACTTCTTCTCTAGCGCCTTTTTGTTTTCCCTGAACCACTCCCCCCAGATACCCCCCGAGAAATTCAAACTGTAATCTTTTTTGCACTTTCCTATTTTTACAGTAATTTGCACTTAACCGTGATAATTTCCCTCATGTAACCCTATAACGAGTCCTATAGTATTTCAGTCATCTTTCTGCCACTTTTTGAGGGAATGCATTCAGGAATTGCAAACAGATTTGTTTAGGAACACGGCAAGTCCCTACAACAGGTCTGACGCTGAACAGAGCGAGGTCTCCTCATGGTCCCCATGCACCTGGGTCCCCTGTGACCCTTGGTGGGCTCTGGGGTGTCCCCAGCCCGTCCCTGCAGATGGGAGGGGAGATGTTGGGTTCTCATTGCTGCTGGGGACGGCACCTTACGAGCTGGGTCCCACCACAGGGACTGCTCGCCCGTGGGTCTGCTTTAATGGGCAGCACAATTTATGAATGTACAGGGGGGGGGAAAAAAAAAGCACTAAGAGGTACACTATATTTCTACAGAATATATGAAACACGCAATAAGTTGTAACCAAAGGCTCTGAATGTATTTTTTTGGCATAAATAGACTGAATGTATTTTGAATGTAGCTCTTACATTTGTGTCTAAATCTGCTGTGGTTTTTCAGTTCCCAAAGAGAAATGTGTGGTCTTTTGTCACTCTATGAACCAATTTCCGAGTTGTCTGTTTTTTAAAGAAGCATTAATATTTTATCTGGGAGTACTGTAATATTTTAGAACTTAGTATAGCAGTACAATGCTAAACTGCAACCTTCCTATTGTGAAATACCTAGTCTAGTGTACGCTGCAGCAAGTTATTTTTAAAACTATTGCTAAAGTTATTGCTTGATATCGCAGCTGCCCCTGGATGTAAATAATTTGTTTAAATGTTGTATTTTGTATGCATATTTTACATACTGGTATACTTTCAGAAAGATGTGGCAATTTTAATAAATTAAGCACATTCTGCCATTGTGTTCCTGTGAAGTGTAAAACTTTTTGGTTTTTGTAAGTGGTTTATTTTTTTGTGCAGGGAAATGGGTTGTGGGCTCTTTTGGGTAAGTTGTAGCCATTGGAGGTTTCAGCCATGACCCAAAGCTCTTGGCTAGCGGTGGCCACAGCCTGGCGGTGGCCATGGTGTCCTAGGCAGGGGCTCTGGGGCTCTCAGAGACTGGGGAAGGGCAACCTCCTGCTGGCTACCGCTTCCTCCACTTCCACCGCTGCTCCCAGCCCGTGCTCTGCCAGATGGGGGGTAAGTGGTGTCCAGAGGGGGCATCCCACCTGCTTTGGAGCTCCTGTGCTGCTGGGGTGCACGCAGCGATGCTGGTTCTCCTTGTATGTGCCGTTCCTGGTGTGTAGTGGACACGGTGGTGCAGGAAACAGCCAGCTTCTGCTTCTGGCTGTGATAAACCCTTACTCTAATCAAGGAGATGAACCACTAGTAAGCACCAGTGCTGACCCGGAGCGTCCTCCTGCCCTCGTTCCTCCCTGCCCAGGAAACGGCAGCTTCTCCCCATCACTAGAGAGACACCATCCTGAGATGAGGGGGTGAGTCTTGTCGGGAGGAGGAAACCCTCCTCTTGGCCCCACCAGGTTGTTCTGCACCTCTGCTGGATGTGAACTCATGCTGAGCTCCCTTTCACAAAGCTCCCTGGGTCCCACTCTCCGGCTGTTAAATTTTCAGTGGTGTAGACCCGAGTGAGACCTGCTCACAGACAGGACTTCCATTCTAAAGTCTTTGCGTGCTTGAAAATCCCCTTAACACAGCCATAACCTAGGGATTTGAGTCAGGCTGTACTCAAATTTAAGGCATGTCAAAATGAAATCCCCCCCCGCTACTACCCAAAAGTGTCACCATTTCCATGGCTTCTGAAGGATCCTGTGGGCTTTTGTTTTTTTCTTAAAAAGGCCATTGTGTTATAGACAACTGCTTGTGAGGTCGGTCCTTCTGCAATGGTCAGTGGGACCATGAGTGCGCTCTCACTTCTGGTAACTGCACATCTCAAGGCAGTTTTAGTTGCCAGGTCTGGTGCTGGCTGTGAAGCATGGGCTCTGGTTGCTGCATGGCCAGCAGTGATCTGCAGCAGCTCCCAGCCTGTGGCCCATCTGTGAGTGTTGCTGCCATCCCCTGGCCAGTGTCAGGCTGGTGGCCACAGCCCGGGAGAGCAAGACACAGCACCATGATGTTCCAGCTCCCTTGGAGATGCCCGTTGCCTGCTGGCAAGCAGCTCGTCCCCGTTGCCCACAGGCCAGCAGCTTGTCCCTGTGGCCGGATGGACAGCGGGGTGCCTGGCATGCCCGCAAAGTGCCATGGGCTTCCATGCAGGGAGAGGTGTGTGTAAGAAATGGCTCACTGGAGGTTTTGGCTCTACAGGAGAAAGCACTAATTCTTCATTTTCTTGTTGTTAGGTAAAGGAACTCCACAGAAGTCATCGGTATAAACCTGGTCGCAAAGGAGAAGAGCCAGCTCGCTGGTCCCTGAAGGTACAGGCCTGTGTCCTGCAGAAGATGGCTCCTCGCTTGTTCCTCCTGCCCTGGTATGGGGAGGGTGGGCAGCAGCCCCACAGGCATCTCAGCCTGGGAAGGACGGACCCTTCGGAAGCAGGGGTGAGCTCTGCTCCTAGGAAAGTTTCTTGTCATTTTTTGGTGCATTTTAGAGGTGGTTGAGAAGGAACTCAAGCCTTGCTGAACCAGGAGCTGCTGCTCCTGTACCGGTAAGGACACCCTTCCCCTGGAGCTGCTGGTTCCCCTCTCGGTTCGTCGTGCCTGAGCTGAATTCATAGGAACAGCGGAGTAAAATGGCTGCACCTTAACCTGCAGCACGGAAAGGCTGTGTTTCATCACAGAAATGGTTTAAATCTTTCTGTGCCTGCCCCAGGCAGCTGAAGGGGGTGCACCCACATGCACTAACTGGTCTGAAGAGCTTGCCCGTGTGTGTGCAGGGAAATGCGTGTCTGCCCAGGACCTCGCAGCCTGGGTGATGCACCGGCCACAGCACAGCTCTGGGAATGGCACCATTCCCTGGGAAACACTGCTGTGGATTTTGGAAAGCTACAGCATCTTCTTTTCATTCAAATTAGTTCTTTCCTGGGCCTGCCGGGCTGCGGTAGTTTCAGAAGTGTTCGCGAGAGCACAGGAAATGTGTAGGTAGTTCATAACGAAAACGAAAAGGAGGAGGAAATAGCAAAAATATGCAATCTCTAGTCAATAGGCTGCAGCCTTGTTGTGCTTGCAGAGGCAGGAACCTTTCCTTAAGTGTTTGATGGCCTTTTAATTATTCGGTGTCAGTTTAATTGCACTCTGTCATTGCCCAGGCAGTCGGGGCTGCAGCAGCCTGGGTGGTGGGACACCAGCTTATGGACCTGCCTCCCAGATTGGAGACTGGCCTTTGGGGACTGAGAACAAGGGGCTGCATCTTAAGGTCCTGTCAGTTTAATATCAAAGAATTTACTTTAGATACCACTGTCCAGCATGAGAATAGGATCTGGCATGTGAGTAAATGTAAAGGAAGCGAAGGGAAGCTGGGATTTTTTACTGCAGTATCTTTATAAAGTAGGTTGTTTTTTTCTTTGCAAATGCCTTTCCCAAGCTTTGTGATGGACTTTGTGTTTGTTCATAGTACTTTACCAAGCCCGTGTTCCAGAGCTGGTGTATGCCCTACAAACGCACTACTCTTCCTTTTCACACTCAGCCTTACCCTAAAGCACCTGGGGGAAGAAGGAGGGGCTCTGGCTATGGAGGGGATGGGGGTCTGCTCTCTGAAAGATTTGCTGCTTTGTGCTGGGAGTGTTCCCTGGGATTCTGGAAGCTGGGAATACCCTCCCTAGAAGCACTCTTGTTTCTCAGTGATGCCCTAACAGGGGCTCCTGCTTTCCCTGTTTGGAAATGGATGTCCAGGGAACCAGGGAACAAATCAAAAAGGTAAAAATCGATGTGGTGCCATTTGGGGGCCTTCTCCTGGTGGAAGGGAGCAGTGCAGTGGGAGCAGGGAGCAGTGCAGTGGGAGCAGGGAGCAGGGGAACAGATAAACCCAAGCTGTTTGCGGTGGCCACGGCTTGGACCAGCAACAGGCTCCGGCTTTAACGAGATTTAGGTGATTTGTCTCATTCTCCTCTGTGCTTGGCTGCAGTAGCTGAGAAGCTGTGACCAACAGAACCGCAGGGATTCAGCCTGACTGGTGTCATGGTACTAACAAAATTGCGGGAAAGTTTAATAGGAAATTGATACTCAGGTGAGTTTTCATAGTGTGGAGGCAAATGTAATGCTGAATTCTCTTTTCTGTTAGACCTGGTAAGATTCTTTTGAAGAAAAAATAGGATCACAGAGGCAGAATTGTCTGGGTTGGAAGGGACCTTTTGGATTATCGAGTCCAACCATCAACTCAACACTGACAAACCCTTCACCAACCCATGTCCCTCACATCTATCCATCTTTCAAATACTCCAGGGATGGTGATTCCATCACTTCCCATGGCAGCCTGTTCCAATGTTTGATAACACTTTTGGTGAAGAGAATTTTCCTAATATACATCATAAACCTCCCCTGGTGCAACTCGAAGCCATTTTCCTCTTATCCCATGCAAGCTAGTTGTTTGGTGGTTTTAATTTTGAAGTTAGCAGAAAATAAAAGTCAAGCGGTTACACTTCCACTAGTTTTCACTTCCTTGGAGTTGTTCTGAGCACCGCAAACTGTACGTTTAAAGATTGACTTCGAGGCCCGATCTTTCGGGCTATATGTGTGGCATTGCAGAAACTTTTTAAATTCGTCCGTTGAATTAGGAAAGGAGACTGCAGTGCCGAGCTCGAGTCCCACAGGTAGACCTGAGGTACAGTACTGACCACGCCATCGTCACACAGCTCTGGAAATAAGTAAATGAAAATGCTTGTTTACTGCTTCAGAAGAAGGAATTGTTTTGCTTCTCTTTCTCTGAAGGTTGGTTTGTGTGAAACCTGCTCCAGTTTTCCTTTCGGCACACGAATAGAATTGCCTCTTGCTTGTCCAGGTATCCTCTTTCTTGTGTACAAATCTGAGCGTGTGTCTTGGGTTTCTTCTTCGTCTGCTGAAATATGACTATGATAATTTTCTCTCGACAGCCCGTACGGTTCCACTTGCCTTCAAGTGGCAGCCTGACTGGCTGTGGGCTTCAGGCTCATGACCCTGGGAGGGGGGACAGACTATGTCTGTTGTGACAGCCTTCTGTACTGGCGTGATGGGTGTGTGTGTGTGTGCTTGTGTCTGATACAACTTTGTGAGGCCGTGGCAGCTGCAGGAAACTGTCCTTCGGAGTCTGTCACTGCCAGGCTGCTCAGCTTTGCTGGGCTGGTCCCAGTTCAGCTGGCAGCTCTGCCTCCTCTTTGCTGCATGGACACAGGTGGAAATTATCTTTTAATGAGACAGAAGTACAAATGGGATGCTACAACACAGGGGGGCTGGGGGTGTCTGAGGGTCCTCTCTTGCGACCAAGCAGGTATTTGCGTGTGCATATGTGGAGCTGAGAGCCCTTTCCCTGCTCCCACGGCGGGTAGAGCAGCCTGTAAGTGTTCATGCACACACGTGTGTTAGGCTCTGTTCTACAGACACACACACATCTCCATACTGCACTGAGAAAACAAAGGGCTTTGTTAGATTTTTTTTTTTTCCCACCCTTCAACATTTATCTTCCTTAAACGTGCCACTGAGTCCTCGGTACATATTTGTACAAACTGTGCAGAGATTGGCGCATTGAGTGCTTAGAGATATGGTTTAGTGATGGTTTTTATCAGGGTTAGGTTGATGGTTGGATTAGATGATCTTAAAGGTCCCTTCCAACCTGGACAATTCTATGACTCTATGATTTCTGGATTGCTGCTCAGGTTTGATTTGTTATGAAACGCCTTTCTGACTCATTGGTAAATTAAATGAGAGGTGCTAGAAATTCACTGGCTGTAGGAGAGTCACCAGGATTGTTGCTCAGGGTCACTATCTTACACTTCCGCAGGTGATCTCATATAAAATCACGGGAGCTAAGGTTATGTGGAGGTTAGGAATCTAAACTCCCAGGGCAATTCCACCCCTCAGCAACAGGCTTGTTCAAGACTTCTTCAAAATCAGTCCTAGGCTTCATATCTTGGCATTCTGAGAAATTATGTTTTGATTAGGAAAAGCAAAGAAGAGCCCAGGGGACAGAGAGATCAGTGGCTCTGCTGAGCCACCAACGGGGCGTTGCTCATTTGGGTACTCAGACCGTTACTCTGAGTCATCACCGGGCTCACCAGCTACTTGTCAGGTGGAAAAGTTGGTAGCACAGAGGACTAGCTCCTTAAAATAGCTCATGTGGTTTGTCTACGTGGTAAAGTGTGACAATACAAAACCTTATTCAAAAAATATGGAGAGAGATTGTTTTTTTGAAATCACCAAGCAGATTTCATCACTCCCTTCAGGAGGGCTTGAGCATTCTCATAAAATGATTCTGTATCACAGTGTATGAACTTATTAAAATTAAACCTACTCACAGGAACATTCTCATGTTGCCTTTCCAGCAACATCAAGTAAGAACCCTGCTCTCTTCTCATTAAATGCAAATCCATTCTAAGTCTGTGGCTGTCCAGCCAATTACTTAATGCAAAATCATTCCCTTAATGTCACAACAGTTTTTGTTTCCTTTCAAAACAGCTAGAAATTTGTGGTTCGAAGAAGTTGTACAAAGAGTAGGAGAAATGGCTGGAGCAGAGGCTGAAGGTCCTCCAGGTCTGAGGGTGCAGGGGAAAGCCCAGCCCAGGCTATGGAGATAGCAACAACAAGAGAGCAGCATGCTTGATTTGACAGAGAATGCTGCCGTCAAGCAGCTACTTGCCATGAATGAGTGACCCGTGAGGTTGTGGTCCTTCAGCATGGTGCCCTGAGTCCCGGGCTGAGGGTGCTGGGGATGAGCAGAGCCAGCAGTACCCAAGCTCCATTATGGACCAGCGCTGCTCCTGGGATGTGCCTGAGAGGCTGGGACCTCCTCTGATGTACCGTGGGGAGTCCCTCCACAGACAGCAGCACTGCAGGTGATCTGGGGGACTGGGGGTCCTGTAAAGAGATGGGGAGCTCTGGGACTGGAGTGGCAGAGGTGAGGATTGACCAAGAACTCAGTCCCCATGGAGGAGCAAAGGAGTGGCTCTTTGGGGTCTGAGGATGGAAGATGAGGATGTTCTGCTTTCCCTCCACAGAAACTGGAACGGGTCCAGAGGACCCACAGAGGTGCTGTGAGGACAGGCTGAGAGAGTTAAGGAGATTCAGCCTGGAGAAGAGAAGGCTCCAGAGAGACTTTAGAGCCACTTTCAGTCCCTCCAGGGGCTCCAGGAAAGCTGGGGAGGGACTCTGGATGAGGGAGGGGAGCCCTAGGAGGAGGGGGAAGGGTTTGACACTGAAAGAGGGGATCTCCCCTCCCTCATCCAGAGCTGAGCATGTGGGGAAGAAGTTCTTTGGTGTGAGGGTGGTGAGAGCCTGGCCCAGGTTGCCCCGAGAAGCTGTGGCTGCCCCATCCCTGGAGGGGTTGAAGGCCTGGGGCTGGGGGGACATGGACTGCCATGGTCCCGCTGTTTGCTCTGATGGGAGATCTTATTTGTTTCTCCTCGCTGCCTATTTGGAGATGAGTCAGTGGGTTTCAGAAACGTCAAAGAGGGTTGCCTGAGGAACTGAAATGCACTTTGTTTGTTTTCAGAGCCACTCGTCGGGGTGATTATGAGCAGGAAAAGAGGAAGAGGCTTTGAGTCACTGTGGTCCCTGCATTACTCGGCTTTAGTGAGTGAGCAGATGCCATCCCTGAGATACAGCTTGTTTTTCTCAGGAAAAAGGAGAGCTTTTGTCCCCGTCATATGTTGCTTCATTAACTTTTTGTTTCTGAAAGAGCACTGTGGGGGAGGTGAGACATAAGCTGTGAGTGGAGTCAGAGCCACCCCTTGGCCCGGGGGGGCTTCCCTTGGACCCGTCTCATTCCACTTCTCGGAGGTGAAGGATGAACATCTAAGATCATCCCTGCTGTGCTCATGGGTCAGTCCTGGTGCAACTGGGGTGAGATCCCAGCTGGGATTGCTCTGTTCTGAGGTGGAATCGTGGCTCTGCTCCCCAAGAGGGATCCAGGCTGCTGGTGTGGTGTTGGGCAGGTGGGCAAAGCTGACCCCTCATGGGGGTCCAGAGGGCACCTGGGGTGTCACTGTCCACAGCAACCGCCCCTCTTGCCTGGTTGGGTGGGCTCAGTGCATGGTGGCCAGCTGGGCATGGAGTGGCTGCCCTCCTCTGCACTTCCAGGGATGGTGCCTGGCCTGGCCACTGGCCCTGCTGAGGTAGCCCCTCCTGTCCCTTCCTTCATGCCCTCCATCTATATCGCTGTGTGCCCCCAAACCTGCCAGAACTCGGACCCTCAGCTGAGGGCATCGCTCCTCCCTCGCTCCATGGTGTCTGCAGCTCCTGCCTCCAGCCCTCAGCTCCTGCTCCCCTCCCTCTGCCCGGGAATTACCCAAAGAAGCCGTTATCCAAAGACATCATTCTGCTCCCGGCTTTGCCAAAAGGTAATCTGAGCAATGCAAGGGGTGCTGAGGAAGGGAGAGAATGAACAAGTAGGAGTCAGGGGGGTATCTGAAGCAAGTAGGGCTTTAAGGACAAATTATCGCAGAGAGAAGCAGATGTTCAGTGAGGGCTGTTGTGTGCAGGAATTGGGGGGGGGGGCTGGCAGCTTGATGCTGGCATCTGCAGGGGTGAGGGGAACCAGCTGAGTGTCCAGGCTGCCCAGAGAGGTGGTGGAGTCTCCATCTCTGGAGACATTCCAAACTTGCCTGGACAAGTTCCTGTGCAACCTGCTCTAGGAGGACCTGCTTTGGAAGGGGGTTGGATGAGATGATCTCCAGAGGTCCCTCCTGACCCCATATCATTCTGTGATTTTGTCACCAAGTGACCGTGTTGTAGGGTGCGGCTCAGATTTTAGGGTGCTGAAAGGATTCCCGCTGGTTTGGGGGTTGTGGTGAAGTCTTTGGAGCACCAGCAGCATGGGAAGCTGTGGAGAGGAGTGAGAAAAGAGGGGTACTGCCTGTGGGGGCTCACAAAGTGCTTCTGCAGCCAACATCCTGCCCTGGCTGAGTCTCTTCTCCATTTACAGCAGCACTGCGAGTCACAGGAGGCTCTTGCTATCTGGGTCTTCCTTTAATCCCGCATTTAGTTCGGCACAGCAGCCTGGCTGGGCTGTGATTTCTTCTGCAATGCTGGCAGAAAGCGCCTACCATGAGTTATTTCCACCCTGATTTTGGAGTATTTTGCTACAGCTGTTGGGGTTGTTGTTGGAGCTGTCTCTCTCTTTTCTGGGCTTTACCCCCCCACCCCGCCCCGCAACAGCACATTTCTGCTGTTTCTCGCTGAATCCCCAGAAAACTCTCTGTCTCATGCTATAAATTGCCAGCTGAGCCATCCCCACTCTGGTCTGTTTGTCTCACATGAAGGAGCCTAAATAGAAAATGTCTGAGATGCGTTATAACCTGACGGTGTTATTGGAAAACTGGCACATCACATCTGTGCACTTAAGGCTTGGCTTTGTGGGGGGACGGAGACGCGCTTAAAACTGGTTTTTGTATGAGTGTGGGGAGATGAAGGGAAGCCAGAGCTGGGCTAATTGTGGGAAGGTGGCTGCGGGGTGGCACCCGCTGCCCACGGCTGTGATGGAGCAGCCCTGTGTGTGGCCATCACTGTGGAGGCCGATGGCCACAGCTGCAAGGTGGCCGCATCCGCTAAGGGTGAATTACAGCACGCAGCCAGGGCTGGCGGGCTGTGGGGGCCACCAGCCCAGCAGAACAGTAGCCATCAGCTCTTTGCCTGGTCTGCGCTTCATCGTTATCCATGGGGGCTCTTCCTCCTCTCCCTTCTCCCCCCAGGGAAATTCATGCCCATAAAGCAGGGTGTTTCTATAGGTGGTCACGCTGTGCCAGCATTTTATACGGTGGAAGCCTGAGCTGTTTGACTATAATGACTACAAACATTTCAGTGACAACGTAATTCCTTATTTGTGGGTCATTTTTATGGGAAGAGTCAGTGTTCAACACTGATCCTGGCTTTTTCCAGACACCTCTTCAGGCACGGGTCTGCCCAGCCTGAAGCAGGGATCTTGGATGCTTGTTGCCATGGCTGTGCGTGCCGTTGGCTCAGAGATGCTCTGCAGCTGCCACGACAAGCCAGAGAGATAAGTGTCTGCAAGTTACCT
This sequence comes from Nycticryphes semicollaris, assembly GCA_013400055.1. Lineage (NCBI taxonomy): Eukaryota > Metazoa > Chordata > Aves > Charadriiformes > Rostratulidae > Nycticryphes > Nycticryphes semicollaris. Next base: position 612,517 of record VXBJ01006356.1, read on the forward strand.
GAATTGAGATGGTCTTTCTGCCATCTCTGACAAGGCATTAAGTTTAGAAGTGCCCACAGATTTTTAGGGGAAAGGTACAGAAGAAAGGTGAGGTCCAAGCCAACAGAGATGTGAGTTGGGCACTTTCTAGGTAGCATTTACAGCGTTAGCAGGAATGATGGCAATCCCTGCCCTTCAATAACTTGGACCCTCAGCTGTTCCAGCATTTTGAAGGGTCCCTGCTGCTGGAGTGGTGCTCTGGTGCCCTGTGCCCGCCAGCTCCTCGTCCTTGCATGAGAGTGCAAGTGTCCCAGGGATGGAGCAGCCCAGCTGGTGGCACAGGGTGGCCACTCGCTGAGCCCCTGCCCCCTGTTTATTTGAAAACATAGGGCTGCTAAGTAGGGTTGCTTTTTTTTTTTTTTTTTAAAAAAAATAATTATACAAACTAAGGCGAGATGGTTGTGGGCACTGGAAGGACCAGTGGAAGGTCCATCTCTGGTGCTCNCCTAAACCACAGCTCACGTGACTGGCTTTCCGCTCCTGGGCTTGTTGATGGCACGGTGGGGCCACGGCGTTTTAGTTCCCTCAGCCCTGCCGCGGCGTCTGGCCATGGCACACTGAGCTCCCTCCCACCCTCATGGCTCTCCGACGGCTCATCCAGCAGAACCACAATGCCAACCTCCTGGACTGCAGCTCTGGGCTGGCCAGTGCCACCAGCGGGGAGCTG
>VXBJ01006356.1:614830-651429 GCA_013400055.1 Nycticryphes semicollaris
GTAAGAAGGGGTGCTTTTTTTTTTTTTTTTTTAAAAAAAATAATTATACAAACTAAGGCGAGATGGTTGTGGGCACTGGAAGGACCAGTGGAAGGTCCATCTCTGGTGCTCTATCTGATAAAGGCTTTTTCTTGAGCGGTTGTTGCTCTTGTCTTTCCCATTTTTACTGTCCTCAGAAATTATACCTACAGCAGTTTGGGGAAGACTTCCTTGCTCCAAGCGCTTTTGCCATCGGAATTTTTTTCTTGGGACAAAAACCTGAATGTTTCCACTTGTTCCCATGCTTTTTCACAACAGCCTTTATCACCCTAAACAAGGTCTTCCCACTGGTGTTACCACAGGGGTCTCCCAGACAAGTTACTGCTGATTCCAGACCTCTCCCCTACTCCAAAGTAGGTGTTGCTGAGTTTATGAAAACTGATGTCAGACTATCACCCCTGCACAAAAAAAGCTTCATCTTATACTGGCTGGTGGTAGCTCAGCTCTCAGTTTTAACTCATCGCAGGAGGAGTGGATAGCTGAGGGTGTGTGCGTGTGCAATTTTTGCTAATAAAGTTGGAATGGGCACTGCGTTGCCATGTCCCAGTGAGGGTGCTCAGATGTTTTCTGGAGATGAACTGAAACAATATTATGAAGTGCTAAGAGTAATTATGGGGTTTTTTTTATTATTATTATTTTGGAAATACTCGGTTTTATATTTAAAAGCTTTGGAAAAATGGAAGAGCTGATGCATAGCCAGTTTTCTAGAGCTTAATTTCCAACATAATCAAAACAAACATGAATTGCTTCAACAACCACCTCTTCCAGGTTAAAGTTGTCCTTCACACCAGACTGTGTCACAGTTGAGACTTGGTCTTGCTGCAACGCCAGTTAAATGTCCCCCACGGGTGTTGATATTAGACCTGTGGCTGTGGGAAATTCCTCTCCAGCTCCCTTGGAAAGGAACCGCGGGGTGGAGGAAGAGCTCTTGGGCAGGAGGGAGCACCTTTTCCAGGCTCTGCAGGCAGTGGTCTCTGTCAGCAGCTGGCAGGGGGCTCTGGGGGTGGTGATGAGTTGGCTTGTGTCCTGGACCTAACTGTGTTTCCTCTTGTTCTGAAAGCTTAAGTTCTCATTTGACGGAGGGAGAGGCTGTGCTGGTGCAGGCTGGCGCTGGGATGCCACCGGCTGTCTTAGTTTTTCTCTAAACTGCTGATTTTAGCCATGTCCCTCAAGGAACCCTAAGATCACTGACCCTTTTCCACTCCCATTTCTGGTTGCAGCTTGCCTTGACCCGATCCAGCTCCTTGGGTGACTCCTCCAGGCCACAAAGGTATGAAGACATTCTTCTATAATCACTGTTATTTACTTATTATGCATGAAATGTGTGTCCTGGGAGCCTTCCTGTTTAGCAGCCCCGGTGGGATAGGGGTGCAAGGCAGCGAGTGGTACCCGATGCCTGGGATGTGCAGGTGCAACGGTGACATTTGGTTTGAGCAAGGGACGAGCAGGTGCCGCTGGAAGATCTGAGGGAAGGCGTGTGACAGCCTGCACAGGGAGGGACAGTGATGGGGACACAATCATTTCTGTTAGAAATACAAACCACGTGAAATGTCGCACCCTGTCATTCACATGGAATTCTGTGTGTTCATCTTGCAGGCACCTCGTTGCTATATTAAAAGAAGATAGAGAGATGTTTGGGTTTGAAATACAGGTAAGAATTAAATGATAGGTTGATTCATTTAGAAATAAAATGAAATAGTGCAGTCTCTCAAGTGTCACATCCTCAAAATGAGGTTAAGGCAGCCCAGAGCAGGGAAAGGCATCTGTCAGCTCCGTGTGAAATCTGAAGGACTCGCAGTCGTGACACAGACCCAGGATGCATTGACAAGGAATTTTTTCATACTGAAGGTCACAGATGAGAATTTCTGGCCTTCTCACAAGCCAGAGCGTTGAATGTAGATGGAATCTTATCCAAATCCACGTATGAAGTAATGGCAGTGCCTTCTTACCTCCATAAGTGAATATTTTTGAGGAGAATTGTATATAAGAAAATTTTCATATAAAAAGAGAGGGAGCAAAAAACTCTCTCCAAAAAGCACCTTATACCAACATTTTACTTCCTCCTTTAACATATATAGAGACATATGTGTTTTTGAAGTAGATCTATAGTATTGGTATGTTTTTTACTAAAAAAAAAAAAAAGGCATGGTATTTTTGGGGGGCTATATCATAGAGGAAGAAATTCTGTCAGATGTACAAGTCAGTAAATCATCAAATAGGAAAACCAGAATCCTATCAGGAGTGCTGCTAATGGGAGATTTTTGTTCTGTGGGGTTTTTTGTTGTTGTTCAAAAAGCAACTCTAAAATCCCAGTCATAAATATAACAATTAATCTCAGGAATAAAGGGATGATGTTTTGGAGGCAGAGCTCTGCTTGTGTCCCCCAGACCCTCCCTCCTTGTCCCTGTTTTGATTATGGCAGTGTCAGGGCATCTCCAAAGAGCTTGCCTATATCTGTGCACAAAGGGAAAATAGTATTTTCAGTGAAATTAGTGTATTAGGAAAAGCTTAACTTCCTCAAATTTGGTTGTGTGACTAATGAGCGGGTAAGCGTTCAGCTCGTGAACAGTGGAGAGCTTTCAGAAGGGAGCATAATTGAGTCAATTATCAGGCTTTTGTATAAATTGTCAGGGCAGATTTTCATTATATGTGACATTCTGATTAAAAATAATTGTTCTTGGCACATTTTCTTACGTGAACGGACATTCAGCATGAGCACTTCACTAGAAAGTCCAGGCTGTAGAAAAGCAGCATCTGTCTGATAGTACGGATAAGCCATTATTTCGAAGCTGTAGTTTCATTACTACAGGTTAAATTTAGGCAAATCAGAGTGAGGTGATGTGAAACTCTAGGTCTTCCATCTGCAGGAGAACTGCAGCGATTGTCAAATGCCAGAGCTTCTTGCCTGTTATCACTTCTTCTCCCACTTCCCACTGGTGGAGCACAGCCTGGGGAAGGGAGGGACACTGTGAGGCTCCCCAGGTCCCTGGGCATTTGCAAAGCAGACACTCTGGTAGCATATCTCTGCCCTCACTGCAGCTGCCTAAAAGCTAAGTGTCCCCTCCAAAACCATAGCCAGTCATCTTCCATGGTCCATGAGGAGAATAAGGTACAGGAGAGGGAAGTCCACCCTCCTGGCTGGAGATCTTCTCCTGGGGTCAAGAGTCACACCCTGGAGAAGTCCACCTCTCCCGATGACTCTGGTGGGGACACTGAGGGACCTCTGTCCAGATGGCTTCAGTTTGGTGTGATGAATCCCATCCTGCTTGTCCAGCTCTTGTGGCTCAAGCTGGCCCAGTCTTTCAGGTTGGTAGGAGGGACCTACCTTTCTGAAATAGGTGAAAAGAAAGAAGCAGGTGTGACCTGCTGTGGCATGTCCTCCAGGACCCTCATTTTTCACTCAGTACTCTTAGTTTACGCAGAAGTTTTATTCTCGGTTTACTGCTGCTGAAATCCCTGCATGGGTGTTGTTTGGCCAGATAAGGGATCATCAGCCCTGTTTGTTCCACCTTGAGTGAGAAAATTTGGAATCTAACATGACTTCTTATATCTGGGTTAGATGTGTCATCAGTTTTCAGGAAGTTCAGCTTCAGTCTTAAATTTTGGTAGGAAGATGCGGCTAAATACTGATATTTGCATGTAGCTGAGAAGACATTTCCTGTCATATTGCAAGATCTGGTCAGGTTGCGTTGCCTACTTCTGCATTTTTCTAAATACGTGTCAGCACTTGTAACCACATGATGGATTCATACTTAGAATCACTTAATGTATATTTAAATGTGCAAGCGAAGAATAAAAACCACTTTCTAGGGGGTGTGGGGAGGTGTGTGGGTAATGAATTTTGAGAAACCAAAAGAGCAAATGCAGGTGCAACTCTCCTTGGTTTTCAGTTCCAATATTTGAACCCATCTCTGGTAGCACCAGACAAGTTTGGGCAGCGCTGGCCATGACTGGGGGACAGTCACTTGAGAAGCCCAAGCCAGATCCCGCTTCGCTGGGGCTGGAACATGGAATATACCTCCAGCTGCAGAACAACCCAGAAATCAATCTGCATCCTTATCTGCTAACACATACTTTTGGCTGAAGGTGCTGAGATTTTGATAATGAGTGACCAACTTGCTGAAAAAACAGTTTTTGCAAAAGCAAGGTACAGGCAGGTGTCTGCAGTTCTCTACCATAAGAATGCAATGTCTGAATATAAGGTTATAACATTTTGATGTTCTCACTTGTATGGTAATATACCCTGCTCATTTAAAAAAAAATCTGTAAAAAGACTATTAATTTTTAAATTGTTTTCATGCCTTTAATATCCGTAACGCCGTGACTCTGGTACTTACAGACGATTAGATTTCCGCACCAAAATGATTACTCCCTGGAGGTATGCACTTGCATCTGCAAGGTTCAAGAAGAAAGTCCTGCCCATCTTTCTGGCCTTCAAGTTGGTAACTATTTTTCGTTTCTTTTCTTGCTGTGGGTGGCCTTATTTTGCCTTCCTCTGGGTTAGATTTAGTGTAGATCACATGGAAGGTGTGTGTGCGTGTTGCGGGTGCTCATTTTCCCTCTGTGCCTCTCTAACAGGTGATATCTTCGCCAGCATCAACGGTGTCAACACCGATGGTTTTAGCCACAAGCAAATAGTAAACTTGATAAAGTCTTCAGGGAACTATTTAAGGTAGGCGTCCCTCCTTTACATAGATTTTAGCTCAATAGTCTCTCTCACTGGTGGCCAAGGGAGTCCCTCATGCTGCCACCCCAGGGCAGAAATCCCAGGGGCTCTGGTTGTGCTGAGCTGTTCTCCTGCTGGAGATGAGGGTTGGGAGGGATGAGAGATGTTCAAGGCCAGGTTAGATGGGGATTTGAGCAACCTGGTCTGGTGGTAGGTGTCCCTGCCCAGGGCAGGGGGTAGAAACCGGATGGTCCTTAAGGTCCCTTCCCACCCAAACCATCCTGTGATTCTACGAGATGCTCTGGGAAAGTGCCCCAGTATCGACCCCCCCTCCAAGACCCTTTTCTCCTGCTCCTGCCACATGTTTGCTCATCTTGCACCAGCACTGACACTGCTGGGGGCAGTCATACCACCATAGAATTGTCTGCATTGGAAAGGACCTTTCAGATCATCAAATCCAACCATCAACCCAACACTGACAAACCCACCACTGACCCATGTCCATCATCACCACATCTGCCCGGCTTTGAAATCTCTCCAGGGATGGTGACTCCACCACTGCCCTGGGCAGCCTCTGCCAAGGCTTGACAATCCTTTCCAGGAAGAAATTTTTTCTAATGTCCACCCTAAACCTCCTCTGGTGCAACTTGAGACCATTCCCTCTTGACCTATTTCTTGTTCCTTGAGAAGAGACCAACACCTCCCAGCTACACCTTCCTTTCGGGGAGTTGTAGAGAGCTCCATGGAGGAGAGGGGTGGCCGGGCAGTGCAGGGTCCAGCAGCCCTGGCAGCGCTTGGGGCTCCTCTGTGCTTCGGTGCCAACATCACCTGGTCTTTACAGATTAGAGACCATCAACGGGGCCATGTTCCTGCGGAAAATGGAGCTCGAGACCAAGCTGCAGCTGCTGAAGGTAATAGAATTAATTAGTTAGTCCTTTGTCAAATTCAGGGGGCTGTTGTGAAGGTGGTGCTAAAGGGGGTAGAGGGGTGTCCATGGGGCTGGGTGGACGTCCTGGCAGGAGGCAGACACCCTTGTGCTCACCACTACTGCCAGCACCCCCAGCTGTAATATTTGCTGTATGTTATTTTGGGTAATATTTCCCCCCACAATGACTTCTGTAACTCAGTGAGTATTTCCATTTGTCTCTGTCGCGCTGTGCCCAGCTGGCAGGCAGTGCTCCCCAGCGAGAGCAGAACACTGCATTTTAATGCACTCTATTTTTAGCAAAAAGGGAAGGCTGGCTTTCACCAGCAGGGCTGGGGCTCGTTAGGGCCAACAACCAATGGCACCTCTGACGCCTGGAGCTTCTTCTGTTCCTCAGCTGGGCTGGGAGCTGGTTTTTGGGTGCTGGTAGCCCAGCGTGCCTCTTCGCTTGCCCTGCTGCAGCCACAGGCATTGCAAAGGCCAGGGCTTTCCAAAGTTGGGACCCCATTGACCTGAGTGAGGGGTTTTTCCTTATGGCAATTCTATGCCAAAACCCTCTGCACAGGTGTATGGTGCTTTTAAAAGTGCCTTTACACACTAATCTGGCTAGAACAAGCCTCACGCCAAAGGGGCTCGGATTGTCAGAGCCACACAGCAGGGACTGAATAATGACAGGACCAGAGGAAATGGTCTGAAGTTGGGGCAGGGGAGGTTCAGATTAGATATTGAGAAGAAAGCCTTTACTGGAAGAGTGGTCAGGCACTGGAACAATCTGCCCAGGGAGGGGGCTGAGTCACCATCCCTGGAGGTGTTTCAGAAAGGTGTAGATGTGGCACCTCAGGGCATGCTCTAGTGGCTGAGATTGTGGGGAGGGGATTGTGGGTTTGTGTGGGGTTGGACTCAGAGGTCCTTTCCAGCCACAGCAATTCTGTGAAGCTGTGACAGGGGCTGCCATATGTGACATTGCCTATAAAATATCAGTCCTGCCGTGGGGGTGATTTTATGTTTAGTATTTAGCACATTTAAAACAATGCTTCTTTCATTTGTTTTGTGCTGCTTTTATAAGAGCACAGCCCAGGGATGTTGCTGATGCTGTGGGTGATGTCAAGGTGGCTGGTTACAGAATAACAGAATCATGGAATGACATGGGATTGGAAGGAACCTCTAGAGATCATCCAGTCCAACCCCCTGCCAAAGCAGGTCCTCCTAGAGCAGGTCCCACAGGAACGTGTCCAGGTGGGGTTTGNTGGGGATTCTAAGACCACTTGATCGGCCAGCTAGCCCAGGTGTTGCCAGAAATGAGCCAGACCCTAGAGCCAGAGAGGTCACTGCTGTGTTCATGGGAACACTTCAGCAGGCTGATCCCATCCCAGCCACAGTCAGTGATCCCTGGCAAGCCTTTTGGTCAGGTCCCTTAGAAATCCGGATGAAAGAACCAATAAAGTCACCAGAAGTGGGACATCACTCCCCTTCCTCTCCTCTCTCTCCCCTGCCCCCCTCCCCTCCCCGCCTCTTTCTAGGGAAATTCTAAAGCCCAAATCTCAAAATCTGCTGTGAAATGTTCTCTTTCAAAAGGAGAGGGTTTGTTTTTTTTTTTTGATAAGAGCTGTTTCCCAGAAGGGCCAAACCCCTGCAAAAGGTGGGGTTACCGAGTAAAAGATGGGTGTGTGCCCCATCCTGTGCTCTCAGCAGCGTGACTGCAGCGGAAAGAACCTCCTCTGCTTGTAGCAGTCTCTGATGCCTCGCTGAAGGGTGTGCTCAGTCGCTGCAAAGCCCTGCCACTGCAGCACACTGTGTCCCCAAGTCCTTCCCATCCCGGGTTTGGCTGCTCAGGGAGGCCCCTTCAGCACCCAGAGACGATCCTCCAGTTAGCTCCAGCTTATGGAACAGTAGAATTATTTTGGTTGGAAAAGACTTTTAAGGTCATCAAGTCCATCCACCAACCCACCACTGACAAACCCATCACATACCCATGTCCCTCAGCACCACGTCTGCCCAGCTTTTAAATCCCTCCAGGGATGGTGATTCCACCACTGCCCTGGGCAGCCTCTGCCAAGGCTTCACAGCCCTTTGGGTGAACAATTTTTTCTTAATGCCCATCCTACACACACACACACACACACACGCACACACATTTCCTCTTGTTCATTTTCTTGGCCATTTTGTTTGGGTCCAGATGGAGAAAACCTTTGGGCAACTCCCAACCATCCTTAGCGTACAGTTTCCTCCATTTAGTTGAAAGCTACTTTATTCAACATTGTGTAGAGGTTTTAGGATCAGACTTCTCTGGACTAGTTCTCCTTAGAAGCAGCCTCCTGTCCAGCAGGGCCAGTTGCAGTGTTGTGGGAAGAGCAGCTGCTGGGGGGAGCTGGTGCCACCCCCAGCCTCAGCACTGGTGATGGCTCTCCTGCACCGTCCCTCTGCCAGAGTGTGTCCACATCTGCTGGGAAGGGATTCCCTGAGAAGAGCAGCTAGGAAAAGGTTGGTTTTGTGGGGCCCTTGTAAATGGCTCCTTCTCGGTAGGTTGAGGAATCCCCAGGAGGCCCCTCTGTGACACCCCCATGATCCCATGGCTGGGGGCTGCCCAGCCTCTGAGGGCTGCTGGGGGCTTGCTGGGCATCCTGCAGCTGGGCTGTGGCCTTCAGTTTGTGATTGATTGTTCCAAAAGGTGGAAAAGAGAAAAAATGTGAATGCACTAAGAGGGTTGCCCACACAAGCTGGGTCTGGTTGGTCTGGGCATATAGATGTGGGGTTTGCCAGCCCGTCCGGCTGCGTGCCCGAGGAGCACTGGCTCCGTGCAGGTTACTGGGGAAGTGCCTTCTCCTGCTGTCTCCAGATGCAGGTCCATCTGTGTTTTGGTTTTCATTTCTCTGTGACCCAGCTGTGCAATGCTTTGTTCATCTCAAAAGCTGACATGCCACAGAGGGGAAGAAAATCCTCGCTGCCTGTTGGCTGGCAATGGAGGTTGGAACTTGGTGGCAATGTGGAGGTGGTCAGGCCAGCCAGGGTGTTCGTGTGGATCAGGAGTGTGAGCCATGCTGTGTCTGTGCCACCAGAGCCAGGACAAGGAGCGGAGTGGTCTTTCCTGGCTGGTGGCTACCAAGCTGTGGGGGGCTGGTGTCTGGGCAGGGGGAGAGCAGAACACTTGCTAGGCTTCAGGCTTCTGCTTGTTACATCAGACATGGCCAACACCTCAGACCAAGCCCCCAGATCATGAGTGGACTTGTGTTTTCTGGAAGAATTTGGAGCAGAGAGGAACCTGATGAAATTCAGCTAGGGGTAGTGTAGCATCCTGGCCCTGGGGAGGAATCACCCCCTGCACCAGGACAGGTTGGGGCTGATCTGATGGGGAGCAGCTCTGAGGAAAAAGACCTGGGAGTCTTGGGGGACAACAGGATGCCCAGGAGCCAGCAATGGGCCCTGGTGGCCAAGAAGGCCAATGGCATCCTGGGGGGCATCAGGAAGAGTGTGACCAGCAGGTAGAGGGAGGTCACCCTCCCCCTCTGCTCTGCCCTGGGGAGGCCCCATCTGGAGCACTGGGACCAGTTCTGGGCTCCCCAGTTCCAGAAGGACAGGGAACTGCTGGAGAGGGGACAGCAGAGGACCACAAAGGAGATGAGGGGCCTGGAGCATCTCTGTGATGAGGAAAGGCTGAGGGACTTGGGTCTTTTGAGTCTGGAGAAGAGAAGGCTGAGGGGGGATCTGATCAACACCTGTAAATCCTTCAAGGGTGGGTGTCAGGAGGATGGGGCCAGGCTTTTTCCAGTGGTGCCCAGGGACAGGACAAGAGGGAACGGGCACAAACTGGGACATAAGAAGTTCTATGTCAACATGAGGAGGAACTTGTTTGCTGTGAGGGTGTCAGAGCCCTGGCAGAGGCTGCCCAGAGGGGTGGTGGAGTCTCCTTCTCTGGAGACATTCCAACCCCACCTGGACACGTTCCTGAGGGACCTGCTCTAGGAAGACCTGCTCTGGCAGGGGGTTGGACCAGATGATCTCCAGAGGTCCCTTCTGAGCCCAGAGCATTCTGTGATTCTGTGAAAATTGTGTCAGTAAGAAGATGGACAGACAAGTTCTTCCTGTAGGTGACCTGTACTTTCTAGAGACGCTGTTTCTCTACAAGTGTTTGTGCTTCTGTGGAAGTGCCTTGATGACGTACCCATTTTCTCCTCTGTCTCCTGCAGCAAACCCTGCAGCAGAAGCAGCTGGAGCTGCACTCCCTGGTCGCACAGGAACAGCGCCTGCTGCATGGTACGTCCCCCTTTCCGCCTCGAAAACCGCAGGGCTGCTGCCTCCTCCTGCAGAAACACCAGATCAGCGCCAAAAAAGCAATTTTCTCATCTGATTTTCACCGGCTTTCTTTCTCCCCTGCTCATGAAGGCATGGGGCTGGCTGTGGGAAAGGTGTTTTTTGTTTTTTGGTTGGGTTTTTTTTCCTGGAAGTAATGAATTTGGAGGCTGCTTGACTAAAGCAGAGCAAAGGCTCCTTTGCACGAGTTCCAGGAAAGGCGCTGATGTGGGCTGCAAAGTTTTTTCTCCATCCTTATTTTGGACTTTGTCAGGGGAGGGATGCGTTGGGTTGGTTTTTAAGGTGTTGCCTGGGGATCAGCTTGGATTCTGTGAGTGGGGGGAGGCAGGGGACAGAATCATAGAATGGTTTGGGTTGGAAGGGACCTTAAAGATCAGTGAGTTCCCACTTCCTGCCATGGGCAGGGACACCTCCCACTAAACCAGGTTGCTCCAAACCCCATCCTGCCTGGCCTTGAAAACTTTCAGAGAGCAGCCCACGGCTGGGAAATCGCTCCCCAGGAGGGAAGGGGGCTGCGGAGATGGTGGGCATGACGCTGCTGAGATGCTGTGCCACCCGTCTTGCTCCCTGGCCCAGAGTGGCAAATAATGCTCCTTTTTGGTTTCTACTTCCAGGGGAGGTGAACGACAATGCTCTGCTGGGTGTGATGGAGCTGGAAGAATCTGGCTTGCTGGGGGGCTGTGAGGTGCCAGGACCCCTCTGTGTGAGGCAACCCCGCTTCTCCAGCGGGAGCAGCTCCCGCAGCCGGCTGAGCTTGATGACCCTGGACAGCGAGGACAGCTTCTACCAGAGTGGCTCCTTCGAGGACTCAGCCCTGGAGAGCCTCAGCCGCCAGTCCAGCATGGACGACGACTGCTTCATCGAGGGGGCGGCCGGGAGGTCCTCCCTGCACAGGAACCGCAGCATCAGCCTGGCCAGCAGCGGGTCCATGTCCCCGCTCTGGGAGGGGGGGAACAGCTGTGCCAGCAGCTTTGGGACCCTCCCGCGGAAAAGCAGGCGACCCAGTGTCCGAAAGCACCTTTTGAAGTTCATCCCAGGCCTTCACCGGGCGGTGGAAGAGGAGGAAAGCCGAGTGTGAGGTGGCACGTGGCAGCCGTGGTGGCCAGGTCTCTGCACAGGGGGACGGGACCCAGGGCAGCCGCTCACCCAGGAGCTCCCGGTGGGTGAAATGAAGTGGCACCACGTCTTTGTCCCCTCCTCGCACAACCTCACAACAGGACTGGTGATATTTAAAGTGCTCTGGGGTTTTTAATTGTTTTAATTTTTAATCAGAGCACACTGCGGACCTCTTCATTAACATGAAAAATGACTAACTCTGAAATGGGAAGAACCTTTGCAAAACTTCCTCAGTGTACCCTAGTGTTAATAACAGATTTTAATTGAATGCAAAATTGATAGCTATTTATTTCCTGTGACCCAAGTTATAGTCTTCCAAAGGTCTTTAATAAAGCAAGTGCTTCTATGAAAACCAGTCACAGAGTCCCCCTAAGGAGAGGATGGACCCCAGAGACCCCCGACAGTGATGTTTTGAAATGAGGAGCAGAGCTTTGCCTGTGGTTGGTGGTGGGGGGTTCAGAGGGGTGTGCTGACAGCAGTGACAGATTTACACAGGGAACACTGGCTGCCATCACTTTCACATCTCTTGGCAGCCGTCATACAAACCCTGTGAAAACCCGGCTCATCAGCTGCAATCTCTGCCCGTGGCTGGTGTCCCATATCCCGCCAAACCTGTCTAATTCTGGCAGATTTAGCAGCTCCAATCACTGTGCATCCCCATGGACTCCTGTCCTGGAGCTGGGGGGGAGTGGGGAGAGGGTACCATGGCAGTGGGCAGGGGTTGGTGGCCCCTGTTGAAAGCACTCCCCAGGGTAAAGGGGCTTAGAGTGTGAGTCTGTGGGGCTCGGGGGGAGGCAAGGGGATGGTGGCTGCCGTGGAGAAGGTGGAAGTTGGGGGGACGTCTCTGAATGTCCCCTGCTTCTCAGTGTGGCTTTGTGGGCTCTTCTCAGCAGTGCTGGCCAGGAAGAGTGGTTTCTGCAGGGTGACAGCTTGGCAGGAGTCCCTGAAGTGCCACCCCCCTGATGGCACAGCCAGAGTTTGACCAGAAAATACTTGCCCACGTAGAACCATATAACTGTACAGCTCCTGTATAGCTCAGACTGCTTTGGCCTCTTCAAGGCGACAGAAGTGAAGGCAGAGGATTGTCCTGCAGGGATGAGCAGCATTGTCCTGCGCCTGGACACCGTGGCAGGTCATATCTGGGGACCTTTGAGAGGGCTGTGCTGGGGACCCAGTCCCTCTGCCCCCAGGGGTGGCAGAGATGCCCCTCGACTGGTGTTCCCACTGCTTGTTGGCTGGAAGCTCATTAGGTGTCCACATTCCTTCAGGAGCAGAGGCTGTGGGCAGTCAGATTAACGTGATAGTTTATGTGATTTATTCAATATGGGCATAGATGTGAAGGAAAAGAGAAATTTTATTTCCCTTTCAGGCGACACAGAAATAGGCTGTTTATTCGTCCCAAGCAACGTAATTATGTTTTTCAAATACAATTAGAAGAATTTTAAATATAATTTAAATACCTTGTGTGACTCATTCGTCTGCGGGCCGAGCACCCATGCGGTTGTTTACCGTTCAGGGGCTGCTGTGGCAGGATTTCCTGGTCTTTTCACAGACCTTGGGCTAAACCCAACGGCTTCCCCCCAAGATGAACCCCAGATGAAAACAACCTGTTCCCAATACTTCTCTAATTAATGAATGTTGCTAAGGCAGCAGAATCCGTACTGGCGTCTGTAATTTCTCTTAAAAGGATTAAGTAGCCGGTAATACCCAGGGAGAGCTGGAGGGCAACCAGGGGAGCAGCTTGTGAGGTTTTGATGTGTGGGAATGAGCTTCTGTCTGCACTCCTGACCCCAGCACCCACAGTTCAGCTCCTGAGCCGAACCCTGAGCCCTGCCATCAGGTCACCCCAGCCCCAGAGTGGGCTTTGGCCCAGCCCCTCAGCCCAGGCTGGGGCTTTTCAGGCAGTAGTCTGGGTTCTGCAGCTCATTGATAGACATCAGGTGCTGTTTTCTGTGATTTGCTGTCTCAAAGGGGAGTTTGACTTTTCTTTGCCAGTTACACCAGCTGAAAGGAGAACAGAAAAAAGGAAAAAAAAAAAAAAAAAGATTACTTCTATTTGGACAAACTTCTGTGGAATCAAAGGCAGATACATGGGTGTACGACAGCAGCTGTGGGCACAGGAGCCAGCAGACCTGGTGAGGGCTGTGGTAGCACCCCAAAGATCTCAAATGGCTCCTGCACTGAGGAAGGGACCTGAGCCCCAGCCAGCTGCAGTCAGAGGACTTGGTCTGGGTGCCAGGGTGGCAGCCCAGGGCAGAGATGTCCCTGTCACTGCAGAAAGTTTCCTGGCCAGGGTACCTTGTTTGCAGCCTGCATCCTCCGTCTGCCTTTAGGGGAGGAAAGAGGGGAAAGGGAGACGGGGGGAAAAAAAGTATTTAAAACACTTTATGAACTTCACTCCCTAAGGCTGCATCTCTGGTGGAAGTTAATGCAGCTTCATGGTCTGGGGTGGTGAGTCCCTGTGGTAGGGACAATTAATGTGACATACCTTGGGAGACACGTGCTTGCTTTCAGTGGGGAAAGGCTGAAGGAGCCTGGACACCCAACGAGCTTCAGAAAGGCCTTAAGAGAGACCAAATCAATGATCTCTTGCAGTGGCAGTGAGAGCATGCTGTGCTATGAGGTGACAATACGACATGTTGACAGCCACAATGACAAACAGGATGTGGGTGACAGGCAAGGTGTCTGCAGCCGGTGCTGAGATCCACGGTGCCCCAACCTTGTAGAGAGAGCAAACCAAACAGCTCAGAGAGATAAAGGAGCTCTGACCTTCCATGAAAGAGATGTTCTGATGGATTGTGGGGTCCCTATTGCCCAAGGGTTTAGGTTTTCTTATCCCCCGTGGCTAAAGGGGGCAACACAGAGTTTACTGCAGAAAGAAGTGTGGCTGCTCTGAAGGATGTAATTCCTTTTCAAACCAAAAACTTTAATTAGTTTGCTGAATGACACCAAGCCTGACCTTGTAAGGGTTCGTAACTGCTTAACCAGGTCTTGCCTGGTGCCCAGCTCTAGGCAACTGCTCCCTGAGCTCTGGAGCCAGATATGGGCAAGTCACAGCCACAGCTCCCAGCCCTGGGCCAGCAGTAAATAGTCATGTTCTCCAAGGGCCCAGCGGAGGCTCTTGCTTCTGCCTGAGACCCCTCCACATCCTCATGTGGGCTTGAAACTCCTAGACCAGCGTTGCCCTTCCCTTGTGACCTTTGCAATATCCCAGGGTTGGGTTGGGTTTGGTTTTGTTTTTGGGTTTTTTTTTTTCCTGAGATCTCTTGGCTTGTGATTTCTACCGTGGAACGCTTTTCCCCAAAGCCATGAAACAGGTTGTGGCTTCTGCATCCAGCTCTTGAGTTCTCAGCACAGGAAGGACACGGAGCTGTTGGAGTGCGTCCGAAGGAGGCCACGGCGATGCTGGGAGGGCTGGAGTCCCTCTGCTGTGAGGATGTAATTCTCACAGGCTGAGAGAGTTGAGGGGGGTCAGCCGGGAGAAGGCTCCAGGGAGATCTTCCAGTCCCTCCAGGGGCTCAAGGAGAGCTGGGGAGGGACTCTGGATGAGGGAGGGGAGCCCTAGGATGAGGGGGAAGGGTTTGACCCTGAAGGAGGGGAGATGGAGCTGAGATGTGGGGAAGAAGTTCTTTGGTGTGAGGGTGGTGAGAGCCTGGCCCAGGTTTCCCAGAGAAGCTGTGGCTGCCCCATCCCTGGAGGGGTTGAAGGCCAGGTTGGAGGGGGCTTGGAGCCACCTGGGCTGGTGGGAGGTGTCCCTGCCCAGGGCAGGGGGTGGCACTGGGGGGGCTTTAAGTTCCCTTCCAACCCCAGCCATTCTGTGATTCTCTGATTCTGCTGGGAACATTTCAAATCCAGAGGAAAGTCATCCAAGGCTGTAGTATCCTGTAAAAACTCATCCCTCACAGATTAAAGGTGTAGCCGTAGAAGCTGCTGAAGTACTTCTCTGTCTCTGCCCTGGGTTTTGCTCCACTTCACCTGTCCCTTCAGCCACCACTTTCTGCTCACTCCCTGGGGGTGGCTGCATCTCTGCCTTCCCCCCTCAAGCCATCCTGCTCAGCTGATTTCTGCTTTCGCACCCCATATTTCCTTTCTCACATCTTTGTTTTAGCAGTTTTTCATGCTGGCTACACCCAGCTTTCATAACACTGAAAAGAAGACCATGAAATGTTGTTATGGGTGTGTGTGTGTGTGTGTGACTGGATCTGTCCTGCCTGGCACCGCAAGGCAAAAGGCAAGCACACCTTATAGATGGATAAAGCCAAGAATTTGTTGTTGTGCTCCCAGCATGGACCAGCTGCTTGTTACAACACAGAACTAAGCAAAAGTAAAGCTAACTCTCCTTGTCGGTTATGGAAATTGCTGCTGTAGCAAGACCCACCAGCCCTGGTGCTGAGGCCTTGCAAACTTGGTGCAAAGGTGGTGGCCCATAATGGAGGTGGCAAGAAGTTCTCATTTCTTAGGCTGCAGGGCCAAGAAATACCCTGGTGGCACTGCTGAGAGGGTGAGGACAGAAGCTCCTCCAGAGCAGATGGAAGTGTCGGGAGAGCAGGGCTGTTCTGAGGATGCTCTGCTCAGGGACAGGTCCACAGCCTGAACTGCTTCTGCAAAGGCTTTCCCCTATTTTTTTTAAAAAGCTTAAAGAGGCAGAAATCACACCACCTCAGGTTTGTGCAAATGAAATGTTTTCCTGGACTTCAGAGGTGTTTTGGCCCAGCTCTGGTTATAAATAGCTGTCTGTGGCAGGAGGAACCCGCAGCTTCTTCTCCCCTTTTCCAAGTCCAGCTGTGACCTCTGCATCCACCTGCCCTCCCACCCCCGGGGATGCTGCAGCATCCCAGCAGCTTTCAGGATCCTCATCACCGTGATGCTCTGGGGGTGACGGGCATCCCCTCAGCTCCTGCAGATGCTCTGGGGTGAACAGCCTGGGCAGGCAAATGCCTTGGAACAGTTGGGAGCTGCTCTCCCTCATCAGGGATCCTTTCAGGCTCCTGGACAGGAAGAAAGCAGCATCTGCCAACTTTTAGCACCGTCAAAACCTGAATTGCTCTGTGTGCGCCCGCAGTCTGTATCTGGCGGGCTCTTGATGGATCACTTTGGCAAGTGTTCTTGTTTTTCAGAGGAAACGGGCTGTCCCTCCTGCAGTTCCCCTCTGCAGCTCAGGAGGAGCATCGAGGCAGCGGCAGCAGCATCCTGGCCCGAGGACACATGGGGTGGATGGTCCCCAACAGCTCTGCCAGGAGAACACCCGTGTTTCTACCTTTCTTCTCATCCCTCTGCTGGGTGAAAAGTTAAAATTCTGACATTTTCTAAAGAAGACAAATCCCAAGGTATGTTTTTTCATAAACAAGAGGTTTTTATCTTGATGAAAAAACGTAAGCTGTTGAATCATAGAATGATTTTGGGTTAGAAGGGATCCCAAAGCCCCTCCCAGTGCCACCCCCTGCCCTGGGCAGGGACACCTCCCACCACACCAGGTGGCTCCAAGCCCCCTCCAACCTGCCCTTCAACCCCTCCAGGGATGGGGCAGCCACAGCTTCTCGGGGCAACCTGGGCCAGGCTCTCACCACCCTCACACCAAACAACTTCTTCCCCACAGCTCAGCTCCATCTCCCCTCTTTCAGGGTCAAACCCTTCTCCCTTGTCCTAGGGCTCCCCTTCCTCATCCAGAGTCCTTCCCCTTGAGGGACTGGAAAGGGCTCCAAGGTCTCCCCAGAGACCGTGGCCACAAGGCACTTTTTTTGGGGAAGATGCGAACATTCGAGAATTGGTTGTTGTAACCAATAGATGGCACCAGGAAATGCCTAAAATTGTTTCAAGTATCTTTTTGCAATCAGGGAGTGAGGCAGGCAGATCCCTGGGGAGATGAGCATGGGACCTGTCCCTGTCCCTGTCCCATTCCTCATGAGAGCTGACACAGCTCCAGCTCAGCAGGGTCTCACACCTGGCAAGCCCAGTGCCAAGTTTTCAGCTTTGGGCTATTAGAAGCATGAAATAATGGGGCTATTTGGGTTATTTATTTGGGATATTTGAGCTATTTTCAAATGTGAAGCCCCAGGCTCGAGCCCAGGATTTTGCCGTCTGCTCTGAGTGGGGTGGGTTGTCCATCCTGGGGTGGCCATGGCCCCTCATCCCTGCTGTGACTACGTCCCCGCTCTGCGTGTTGTCAACTTACTTTCAAACCTCACCATCCATTCTTCTTGGACAAATTTTTCCAGCAGAAGATCGATTTTACAAATCAATTACATGAAACTCATTTTCATAACAACCATGAAAGGTTGTTGGTTTAAAAGATGGGAATTCACAGATGAACAAAACCAGTGGGAAGTCTTGGGGTCCATTTCTAATCGAGGTCTGAACTCAACAAGAGGATTTCCAAATCCTTAAAGCCCAAAGATGTCAAAAATGCTGTATTATACGAACACAAAAAGTCATTCACAGCAAGAGATTATGCTCTTACGTAAACCTGGCTTTGGGCACTGGGGCTGAGACGGGTTCAGCTGTGGTGAGAGAGGGCTGTGGTGCTGCTGGGGTGGTCCTCCTGGTCCTCTCTGTGACACCTTCCTCTCCTGCTCCTGCTGGCCTTAGGCCCCACCAGTAACTACTGATGTGAGGGCTAATATCCCTTCCACTTTTGTGTTCCTTAAAGAGAGGTTTTTCACTACTAAAAGCAGACTGAGAGAGAACCTCATCGATGCTGAGCAATATCTAAAGGGTGGGTGGCAAGAGGATGGGGCCAGACTCTTCTCAGTGGTGCCCGGGGACAGGACAAGGAGCAATGGGCACAAACTGGAACATGGGAAATGCCATCTCAGCATGAGGAAAACTTCTTTCTTTTCTCTGGAGACATTCCAAATCCCGCCTGGACACATTCCTGTCCAACTGCTCTGGCAGGGGGTTGGACCAGATGATCTCCAGAGGTCCCTGCCAACCCCTGCAATTCTGGGATTCCATGCTGTGGCCAGAAGCTTCTTCTGCAGCTGAAGGTTGTGCCGTGGATATGAGAGGGGACACACTAGTGTCCCATTGCCTGGCTTGGCCTTGGGTTCACACCTCCTCACAAAACGTTGCTTTGGCTGGTGCTTTTTGATTTCCATCTCCCAGTTGGGTTTCCATCGCCTGGTTCTGCCTCTGAGCCCTCGTGGCACATCTCACCGAGTGGGGAATTGCAGATGTTTGGCATCTGGTGGCCGTGGCTGTGCAGCGGTGGCACCATGCTGTGTGCGGGGCATGTGCCCTCCTGACCATCCCCTCTGTCCCCTGAGGGGCACAGAATGCCCGCATTGTCCCTCCGGCGGCACGGCGGGGTTTATCGGCACACAAACCCCATGGGGAATGTTAAGCGGGTTAGGTGGCCACAGCTCTGCAGACGGTGGTCACCCTCCAGGGATTAGGGGGTCAGAACAATCTTCCCCCCCGTGACCAGGCGGAGGCACAAAGAGCCATTGTGCTGGGAACACAAAAATCTCTGTTTATTGCGGCGGAGCTGACACACTGAACGACCCACTCCCCACCCCTGGCACAAAAGCTCCCTTACTTCAGATTGTTTGTTTATGTAAATTAAAATGGTGCGTTTAATTATGCAACGGGACCAGCCTCAGCAACAAGGGCAGCGCTGATTGGGTCACCCCCGTGGCCAGAGCCCACAGGGAAACCCTGGGCACAGCTGATGGTGCCACCACGGTCCCTGCTCCACCACAGGTCCCACGGGAGCCAGGACACGCATTGACCCTTTGCCCAAGGGACCCAAAACCCCCCCGAGGGGAGAAGGGGGTGAGGAGTTTCGCTCCCCACCCCGGGGTGCAGGGCCCTGGTGGGTGGCACTGCTCGACGTGGCTCGAAGCATGACAGAAGAGGTGCCAGCAGCATCCACCATGCCCGAGTGCAACGGGAATATAGCCCCGGAGAAGGGCCCGCTCCAGGTCATCGACGAAATAGCAAAATCCGTGGGGATGGTTCCTTACACCAACGCAGAGGCCAGCCCCGAGACCCCACCTGCGACAGAATATCAGCAGGAAAATAGGAATTCCTTGGTGGAGGACACAGCTCGTGGGGATGTTGATGGAGAGAAGCAATGCCAAGGTAAAGTACAAGGTTGCCTTTCTTTAAGTGTTTGGAGAGAAAAGCTCTATTTTACGTACAGCCTTATAAATAACGGGATGTACTATGTGTCTTAGTCAAAGTGCCTCACCTGTGGTCACTATAACAATGGCTCAGAGTAATTCAGGGCAAGGGAAAATTTGAGTGAGCAGTCATATCAGACACGACAAAAGTGATGTGACAAAAGAAACAAGCAATTTCTTTTTTAATCTGCTCTGAAAATCTGCAGCCATCAGCAGGTGACTAAAGAAACAAGAGATTTCTTTTTTAATCTGCCCTGAAAATCTGCTGCCACCAACCTGTAGCCATTAAAACCTAATTATGGTCACTCACTGCTCCAGCCAGCCCATTTCTCCTGCTCTGTGTTCCCCAAAGACAAGCAGGATGAGGACGGTGGGAGGCTGCAGCAGGGATCAGCTGATACCCAGGATGCAGGGACCGGCAGCCGGGATCTGCAGGAAGGTAATGGGAAATGCTGCCTGAGGTGAGGTTTTCCTGGAGCACAGCAACCAGTAGCCTTCACAGGAAATGACTACAGGTGGTCATTACTATTTATTTAAAATTCGGTCAGACCCCATATTCTGGAGAGCAGGGACTCATTCCTCATCCATAGAGTTGCTGCACCTCAAGAAACATGGCTGGGATCTTTTGTTCCGAGGTTTGTGTGTGTCGCTGCCACCATGGGGTGTCAAAAGTGCTGTGGGGTCCTTGACCAGGAGGTCTCCAGCAGCAATGTGAGGCTGGGGGATGCTTCATCTTCTGCTCCATACAGAGGGTGACTCCAGGGTCTGTCAGACAAAAATCATTGCCCTCAAACCCCAAACTCTCTTCCTGCCGAGTGTCTAAATCCTCTTGATACCCAAATCTTTGGCAGAAAACTGCTCTCCTGAATATCCGCTCCTTGGTCTCCTTCTACTCATTCCTGGGTGAAAATGGTAAAAATCAGTTGGAGCCAAGGCTGGGCGTCTCAGCTGCAGGAAGGGGCTGCAGGGGATGCTCGCTGCCTGCCCCGGCAGTAAGTTAAAACATGTTGAATATATATATATACACACACATAGGTGAATGCATTTAATTGTACTACGCAAAATGCAGCTGCTCCTCTGAAAAGAGGGAGTATTTTATTGGGTATTACTAAAGGAGGGAAGGTACGTCTCTCCATGGGTGGGCTTTCAGCGTTGCTGCCCATCCGTGTTTCCCACCCAGCCTCATCCCAGCTCACCGGGTCTGGCACTGGGCGAGGGATGGCTGGGCCATGGGCTACTAATAGCCCCTTCACTCCCCCGGACCACCTGAGCTCCACCAGCTCAGGGCTGGTGGCTCTGCCCCAGGTCCCCCACACCTGGCCGTGCTGGAGCCCCCTTGAAATGTCAGGGGCCATATAAATATGAAACCCCTCCTCGGTGATGAGCAGGTTGACAACCCGGAGTAGCTGTCACAGCCCTGGCAAAGCTGGTGTTGTTGGACGTAGCTCTAAAAGATGATGGACCACTGTCTGTAAATGGAAGCTTTTCTTTGATTAAGGGAAGGAAAAAATATACGAACATTAGTTGTGGGCAAAATAATATTTCATAAGAAACCTCACAGGTTGTGAGGAGGTGAATCATGATGGAGGCTTCCCCACTTGGAGCTGACATCCGTATTCCAGCCGTGCTGCTTTATGAGCGCCCAATAAAACCTATTAAATGATCTTGCAGTCACCCCCCAGGCCCCACACACCCCTCCCTTTCCCCCAGCTACAAGCACTTTATCTCTAAATTGCAGGCAGCTTTTTAGGACCTAACCAATTTAGCCTAATTAATACTCCAGACCCCACAGGCAAAATGTTGAATAGACCATTTGTTGTGACACTAAAGCATAATTTAGGGCATCGAGGTGCCAAAAAGGACAAATAGGAGAGACAGCCATCTCAGCCTGCACAGCCACCCCCGAGGGAAGGATGGGTCCCAGGAGGGCTGTGTGGGGTCCTGCTGCGTGGTGGGTGCTGCAGGGTGCTGCCTGCAGAGCAGCTCCCTCCTTCCATCTCTCCCTCTTTGCATCCCTCCATTCCTCCCTCCCCTTCCATCCCTCCATCCTTTTCTCCTTTTTTCCCTCCCTCTCTCCCCCATCTTTCCCTCTGTCCTTCCTTCCCTCACTCTCTCCCTCCCTCCATCCCTCTCTCTCTCTTTCCATTCCTTGATCCCTCCCTCCCTCTAATCCTCCATCCCTCCTTCTCCCTCCCTCTCTCCATCTCTCCATCCCTACCTCCATCCTTTTCTCCTTTTTTCCCGCCTTCTNCTCCTTCTCTCCCTCCATCTTTCCTTCTGTCCTACCTTCCCTCCCTCCCTCCCTGCCTCCTTCCCTCCATGCCTCCTTCCCTCCATCTCTTTCTCTCCCTCCCTCCTTCCATTCCTTGATCCCCCCCTCCCTCCCTCTAATCCTCCATCCTTCCTTCTCCCTCCCTCTCTACATCTCTCCACTCCTTCCTCCATGTGCGATGCCGCACAAGAAGCACGTAGGACATGGGGATGAAGGCAGTACCAAGCTCCTCCTCACCCGCACTCCCTGTCGCCGCAGGGCCGGGCAGGGAGGAGACACCAGCGGGCAGCAGGGAGATGGGGACAGCGGCCAGTCCCGGTGGGGACACGGCAGGGACCCTCGCAGCCAGCGCCGATGGGAGAGGGAACGCGGCCGAGGAGGAGGAGGAGGAGGAGGAGGAGGAAGAGCTGGAGGAGGAGGACACCGAAGAGGATGAAGTTCAGGTGGTGGAACTCAAGAAGGAGAAGGGCGAGGTGTCCCGTCCGGAGCAGTCGGGCAGCGGCAAAGAGCCCTCTCCCCCCACCAGCCCCGGGGGCAACCCCCCGGCCGAGAAACCCGTGGAGCAGCCCAGCCTGGGGAAAAAAAATGATATCTCCAGACACAGCTATTCCAGGTACAACACAATTTCCTACCGGAGGATTAGAAAAGGAAACACCAAGCAACGAATCGATGAGTTTGAGTCCATGATGCACTTATGAACTGAAGGTGGAGACTTGCCTACCGAGCCCAGCCTTCACTCTGGGGTTGGCTTTTCCTTTTTGTTGCCTCCCCCAAGACATGTCTCTTCACACACTGTGAGGTCGCTGCTTTTTTTTTTGGTTTGGTTTTTTTTGGTTTTGTATATGATTTCGTAATACACTGTGAAAATTTAACATCTTCGCTTTGACAGCGGGCAGAGGCATCCGTAGTGCAGGAAAATTAATAATCAGATTGCTAAATGTAATACCGTTTGATTTAAAGTTTACCCTCTTTATTTTCTATCCAACTTTTGTAACCCTCTTCGAACAATAGGGTGTCTGGGACCGGCCGGGGCTCCTCTGGCTGCCGGCGGAGGGGTGACCCATGCCGTCAGCTGTGCTGGCACTGGGCTGGCAGCGCCGTGCCTCGGTGACACCGCTCCATGTGTGAATAATAAAAGAGACGACTGTTTGCCACCGCACTGTGCTCTGTTTTGCCGTCCATCCTGGCTGGCGTCACCCTCCACTGCCACCCCAACAGCTCCCGGGGCTGGCAGGGGTCCTGATGGGGTGCTGCCGGCACCACCAGTGAGGAACTGGTGCCCACTGGCCCTTGCCGTGGGGAGAGAGCTCAGCCTGGGTGTCTTCAGAGGTGACACTGCCTGCTCGCTGCAGCGTCATTTCACTCGTGAGAGAGGAGCAGCAAGGTATTTATTGACAGAAACCAGCCATTTCAATCACCAGGTGGGATGGGAAGACACACTCAGTCATTTCCTGCCTGAGCTGTCAGGGAAACCCTCCTGTCGAGTCGAGGTTCAGAGAGGGTCCCCTGGCTTTATAAAATCCTTCTCAGGGGGAACTCTGGGTGGGCTGGATCCAATCCTGGTCCCAGATTTGGCCAATGGCTTATGTCCAAAGGATTATCACTCCAAGATACACTCTTGGGGAAGTTTAGGATGCTTTAAAGCTGCCTTCCAACTCTAACCATTCCATGACTCTCAATCTTCATGCTAAATTTAAATGGAATATTCTAAAGATTTTTCTTTTCCCAAACCAGACAAGTTTTATGCATAATTCATTTCTGTGTCAACTGAACACAACTATCCTCCATTTTTGAAAACGTGTAACTATGGCATTGTTGAGGCAGTCTTTTTAAAATGATATTAGAGAAAGACTAAGCTCTGCAAAGATCAGCCCAGCGAGCACTGGGAACCCTGAGAGCTGACCAAGGAGGTGACAGCAAAGCCAGGCTCCGACCTCAGCTGCAGGAGCCTCCTCCAGCCATAAGCAATTTTTTTTTAAGGACTGGTTTTACATCGCCAGCAGCACTGAATATCGTTCTGACTTTTCTTCTTCTATACATAAAGGCAATTATTTATGGGCAATGGGGAAATAATAACTGGCAATTCTTTATTGTACAAACCAGACACAGCCCTCATTGTGCCCCTCAGGCTTGTTTATTTGCTCTTTGGCCTGTGGAAGGCCAGAGCTTTGCTTGTACCAACCTATACTGGGGGTTTGTTTGCCTGTGGCAGCTGCCCTCCCACCCCCCATCCTTCCACCCCTTCCCGTAAGGGTGACACGTTTCTCTTATTGGCGTCACCATCGCCAGGGTGTTTGGTGACCCACTGGGGTCGTGGGTGGCAAAGCCACTGAGGCTGAACACACCAGTGATGCAGCTGGATTTAATCACAGAATCATGGAATGGTTTGGGTGGGAAGGGACCCCAAAGCCCCCCCAGTTGCACCAGGGCAGGTTTGGATTGGATATTAGAAACAATTTTTACATGGAAAAGGTTATTAATCATTGGAATGGGCTGCCCAGGGAAGGGGTTGAGGCACCGTCCCTGGAGTATTTAAAAGCCAGGTTGACATAGTGCTCAGTGATGTGCTTAAGTGATGGGTTGTTGCTTTTTGTCATAGCTAGGTTGACGGTTGGACTAGATGATCTCAAAGGTCCTTCAAACGCAGGCACTTCTGTGATTCTATCCCCAGTGGAGATGGCAGAGGGAGCAGTGAGACACCAGTCACCAGGGCTGCCGAGCACCCCAGGGAAAAAATGCTCATTTCTGGGCAAAAAGGCCAGCTGGTAGGATCTGAGGGTTCCTCAGCGGTGTGTGAGAGCAGGGCCACGGCTCACTGCCAGCAGCCCCCTGGGCATGATCCTCTCCTGGAGCAGAAGACACTAGCGTGGAAGTGAGCATTGGCCCAAGCGGGGCAGTGGAGCGCGAGTGACAGGCCCAGTGATGGGAGGTGACCGTGACATACAGCCCTTTGGGTGCCTGCTGGGTGACAAGCACCTGAATGTCAGCAAACAGGATTCGCTGAAGTTCAGGCTGCTGATGAGAGATGAGTGCACAAACGAGGGCCTGTGTCATTTTGCTGGCGGTGACTGCAGTCTGGCCGTGCCAACGGAGGGGGAGGAAATCAGGGAGACAGCAGGAATGGGAGCCAACTGGGGAAAATCCATTGGGCCAGTCAATATTTTGTCAGCCTCGGCCTGTCAGATGCTGTCGGCACCAAGCCCCCACTGGAGAAGGGAGGTTATACTGGGGCCTTCTGAAAAATCAGTTAGGTAGGAATTATGGGAACTTTCCGAACAGAAACTGGTGTTACTCCTCCTGGACCTCAGTTGAGTCTCCTGTCACAGAATCACAGAATCTTCATGGCTGGAAAGGACCTCTGAGATCACCCAGTCCAACCACACACACAAAACCCTGCACATCTTGGTCACTAGAGCAAACCCTGCAGTGCCACATCTACAGGGTTGTTAAATACCTCCAGGGATGGTGACTCAACCCCCTCCCTGGGCAGGCCATTCCAGTGCCTGACCACTCTTCCAATAAAGGCATTTTTCCTAATATCCAGTCTGAACCTCCTCTGCTGCAACTTTAGACCATTTCCTCTGGTCCTGTCATTCTTCCCTTGGGAGAAGAGGCCAGCACCCACCTCTCTACAACCTCCTCTCAGGGAGCTGTAGAGGGCAAGGAGGTCCCCCCTCAGACTCCTCTTTTCCAACTTAAACTAAACCCAGCTCCCTTAGCCTCTCCTGACAGGACTTGTTCTCCAGACCACCTTGGTGGCTCTGCTCTGGACACGCTCTGGCACCTCAATGTCCTTCTGGTAGTGAGGGGCACAGAACTGAACACAGCACTCGAGGTGAGGCCTCACCAGTGCCCAGGACAGAGGCACCATCACTGCCCTACTCCTGCTGGCCACGCTGTTCCTGATACAGGCCAGGATGCTGGTGGCCTTCTTGGCCACCTGGGCACACTGCTGGCTCATGTTAAACTGGCTGTCCACCAACACCCCCAGGTCCTTTTCTGCTGGGCAGATTTCCAGCTACTCTTACGAGTAGTTGTTGTGCCCAAAATGGCCTCGGCCCAACGATCCAACCCGTCCAGGTCCCTCTGTAAAGCCTTCCCACCCTCAAGCAGATCAATGCTCCCACCTAGTTTGGTGCTGTCTGTGAACTTACTGAAGGTGCACTCAATCTCCTCATCCAGATATTCAATAAAGATATTAAACGAGACTGGCCCCAAAACTGAACCCCGAGGGACACCACTGGTGACCGGCCACCAACAAGGTTTCACCCTTATCCCTTCAAAAACCAGTGATGGCTTTTGCAAATAAACATTTTACATTAAGATAAAAGTGTGTCTGTGATGGCAAGTTTGGAGCCCAGCCACCCCACACTGCCCAGTGGTTCCCCACTGCAAGGGCCCCTGTGCAAGGCACGTGCCTGCACACACACGTGTGTTCTGCAGCCCTTCCCAAGCCCCTCACTGAGTTCCACGGGTGTTTTCACCCACCCTGAGTGTCTGTGGGTAGAAGTTTTGGGTTACGAGATGTCCTGCTGGGGGTGTCTGCCCTCCCTCTGCCACGGTTGTGGGGGATGCTGCTCAGGGTTGCACTAAGCATCACTGACATCTGGCACTGGCATCAGCACAACCCCCTGCCCCAGCCAAGGAAACTGGCAGTGGGTCCCTCAGGACCTCCAAAAAAGCCATGAGGGCTCGGGGACCTCACCAGCCCCGAGAAGGGACATCTCAGCCCCCCTGGGACAAGGATCACTAGTGGATGCCAGCTGGCAAGAAGAGGGGTAAGCCCCCTGTTCGCTTGCCCGGTGGCTCGTCTCACCTCCAAGCACCACAAGGACATGTGTCCTCACTGTCCCTGGGGCATGGGCAAGGCCTGTTCCTTGCTTCTTCCGCTGCCCCCCCGTCTCCCTCCTCTGCTGGGCTGCTTATTGACCCACATTGGCCTCCTATTATTAAAGGAAGGCTTTTTCTGATCAGCGGTCGATGCGCAATGGAACCCTGACACTCATCTGTCAGAGGCAACAGGTCCCACAGGGCAGGATCCTGTGGCCAGACCCAGCACGGACATGTTGGATGGATTTTTTTAATGTGCTGGTCAATAAACTTCCATTTTCTCAAGCTGGAGGAAAATAAGCAGCTCAATTTGTTGTTTACAGACTAGAGAGCCCTGGAAGTATTTCTGTACCTTATGCTGTTGTCCGGGGGGAAGCGATGAAGGTTTGTTTACAGTAGGATGGGAGACTTCCGAAAATATTTCCATTTAATAATACAGAAAACTGAGTTTTTGCCAAAGTTTTCCACAGTGAGGGAAAAACACGCCTACCTGATTCAGACATCTTTAAGCCAGATGTGCTGCTCTCGGTTTTCTCTCAGGATGCTGGTTTAAATTACAGATTTCAGTCATCATTTGGAAATAAACTTCCAGTTTTCTAACTGTTGTCACAAGCAGCAGGACTGCCCTCGAGGAACGCATGAGATGAAAACCAGGCCTTTCTGGGTCACCTGGGCTGCCTTCAGTCTGCGTAGTAATTGCCAAACTGCCACTTTTGGTAAGGATTTGCGGAGTTGCAGGCGCTCACCCTCAGGGCCCCGTGCAAGGGATCCACTTCCAAGCACGCCGGCTGCTCCGAGATGATGTGGTCCGTCTGCAGGGGGGAGAGAGAGGATTTAGGTACCACAGCTCACGCAGCAGCAGCTCTGGTTTTCCACCAAGAAAGCTCAATTCTTCATGGGATGCCCTTTTTCCCCCCCCCTCCCCCATTTCCCCAGTAGGTAAGATCTCTTTGCTGACCTACAGGGAGCTTTGGGTGAGAGCCAAAGCCTGAACCTGCTGCTGAGCCAGGATCAGGCTGTCCCTTCTCTGCTCCATGGCTTTCCCTTCACTGGAAATGGGAAGATCAGCTCTCTCGCTGCCCGAGGGGTAACTGCCACGCAAAGGGAATCGTTCCAGATGGTACGTGCAATACAGGGGAATGTATGGCAGGAGGCTGGTTTCCACATTGTGCAGTTTCTCGGCTGATGAACTCGAAGCCCATTTACTGCCCGGAGAAGGATGTTCAGTAACTCAGTGATGAAGTTCAAATGCTGTGGCAGTGAACTGGGTCATGAAAGAATGAAGAGTCTGAGTGACCTCCATCCTTTTGCTTTTCACACCTGCCTGGCTCCATCTGCTTAACCCACATGGCCAGCAAGTAATGCTACCCGTGCTGCCAAAGGCAAGGGACACTTTGGTGTCACCGCCTAACACCATCCCTTGGTTAGTGCCTATGGGAAACACCCCTGAAACGACACGTACAGTCTTGGCTAGGCAAAAAGTTGTATCTCTGTGCATATAGTAAATGCACTTCATGTCACTAGTCAGAGAATCATGGAATGGTTAGAGTTGGAAAGGACCTTAAAGCCCCACCCAGTGCCACCCCCTGCCCTGGGCAGGGACACCTCCCACCACACCAGGCTGCTCCAAGCCTCCTCCAACCTGCCCTTCAACCCCTCCAGGGATGGGGCAGCCACAGCTTCTCTGGGCAACCTGGGCCAGGCTCTCACCACCCTCACACCAAAGAACTTATTCCCCACAGCTCATCTCAATTTCACCTCTTCTAGTGTCAAACCCTTCCCCCCTTGTCCTAGGGCTCCCCTCCCTCATCACGAGTCCCTCCCCAGCTTTCCTGGAGCCCCTGGAGGGACTGGAAGGGGCTGGAAGTTCTCCCTGGAGCCTTCTCTTCTCCAGGCTGAACCCCTCCAACTCTCTCAGCCTGCCCTCACAGCAGAGGGGCTCCAGTCCTCCCAGCATCTCCATGGCCTCCTCCAACAGGTCCATGTCCTTCTGCTGTTGGTGGCTCCAGAGCTGGAGGCAGCACTGTAGGGGGGTTCTCCCCAGAGCAGAGCAGAGGGGCAGAATCCCCCCGCCCCCGCACATGTTGCCGGCTCTAATGTTGTCACACTAACTTTGACGACAGAAGAAGGTAAAGCACCCCAGGTCCTTCGGTCAGCAGGCACTGAGCTGCTCCTCAGACATCCTATTCCTGGCACCGGTCACGGCTGATGCCCCATATCAACTGAGGTCCCCTGTCCCCAGTGTCTGGAGCAGCCGCGTCCCCCTGGCCCCCTGCTCCAGCAGGGAATACACCAAACACCTCTGGCTGGGGGCTGGAGGTAAGCACAGACTGAAAGAGGAGACAAACAGTGCCCATGCACCAATAACACTGGACTCCTAAGTGGATGACCATTTTCACCTACTTTTCACATAACACCCTGGCCTTTGTGAGCCTTGATGCTGCAGCAGTCTGGCTTAGAAAGTTTTACTTTTTCAGACTAAAGTGGAATGAGAACTTGTTGATATGATGAGTGTATAACTTAGATTAATTTTCTTTTCCTTAAATTAAGACTATTTCTCTCTTAAATGTAAAAACCGCCATTTCATTGCATTTTGGACAATTACTTACACCAGGCTGTCAGAGACACAGCTGTGACTCTTGCCTTCTGCAGCGCGGGTAATAACTAGAAGTATTCTTTCCTCTCCTCTTTAGAAATGTTTTCTTTTACAAAACCACTGTGAGCTGCATGCCAATCAATATCAAATAATCTCCGTGTAAGTGCTATCGACGGTTTCTATGTGGAACAGGGATGTTTTGTTACTGCAGAGCCCTGTCAGAGCCAGTGCCTCGGCACGGCCGGTGTCTCCCTGTCCTGGCTCCCGGTGCCCGGGACCGATGGAGCCCAAGGCAGGGTGTGTGCCTGTGGGAAAAGGTGGTGGGACCCAGGCCAGGGGACCAACATCAGATTTCAAGATGGCTTTGTCAAAGCTGGGACCACCTTGTATGGATCCAAAGATGGCTTTGCCAGAGCCAGCACCACCAAAGTATGTGGCGCGCCTTGCCCACCGGCACGTGGAGCCAAACCAGGGACCACGGGCCACCAGTGCTTCACTTACCAGATCTGGCTGGGCAGCGGCCAGTGACCTGTGGAGCCAGGTGGAGCTGTGGCTCCCTTCCTGGCAGCGTCGTAGCCCCAGTGCTCCTGCAGTGCCGGCCGGGGCGAGGCAGAGCTCTCCATGACGGATCAGCCGCAGCCAGGTGTAGTTGAACTTCTGGTCCTGCAAGGAGGGATGGGGAGAGCTGTGACCCACTGGCCTTCCACCAGCAGCATTCCTTACCTTCCTCCTGCCTTCAGGGAGGGGTGAGGAAAGCCTTGATCCACTAGGGCAAGGGAGCTGGTGAGGGGTCTGGAGCACAAGTCTTGTGAGGAGAGGCTGAGGGAGCTGGGGGTGTTCAGCCTGGAGAAGAGGAGGCTGAGGGGAGACCTTCTCACTCTATACAACTCCCTGAAAGGAGGGTGCAGCCAGGGGAAGTTGGTCTCTTCTCCCAAGTCACAGGCCATGGGACAAGAGGAAATGGCCTCAAGTTATACCAGGGGAGGTTTAGGGTGGACACTAGGAAGAATTTCTTCACAGTATGGGTTGTGAAGCCTTGGCAGAGACTGCCCAGGGCAGTGGTGGAGTCATCATCCCTGGAGGGATTTAAAAACTGGGCAGACGTGGGCTGAGGGACACGGGCCAGTGGTTGTTGGGTCGGTGTTGGGTTGACAGTGGGACTCCATGATCTAAAAGGTCCCTTCCAACCTGGACAATTCTATGATTCCATGGGAAGACCCTTTCTGCCACCTCCCCTGGCTGTGCCCTGGCACTTGCTGTAAATGGGACCCCCTGCCCAGGGGGACACACGATCTGCACGCAGGCATGTGCTGGAGGGTGAGCAATTAGCAGGGAACAGCCTAACGAATGCTGTCTGTGCAGGAAGGGAGAGGTTGCCCACAGTGGCTGCTTCCCACCGAGCGAGAGCGCAGCTGGGTGTTTCACAGCACAGGACACTGGCCTGAATTTAAACATTTCTCCCCATTCCCACACGCTCAAGCCTTTATCAAACTTCACTATTCCAGCTGAATTTGCTGGTTCTGGGTTCGTTGCTTGGCTACAGGCTTTGCAAACAGGCAATTCCTGCCCCTTGCTGCTTCCAGGCATCCTTTGGCCATGTGTCCCCTGGTGGGAAGGGCTGCATTAGCTCCTGGGAGGGGGCTGCTTGCCGTTGCAGGGTACGGAAGCTCTACCCCTCACACTAGAAGGAGTATTACAGGCTGGGTACGCAGGGCATCCTCACCTTGTTGTTAACATCACACGCCTCAAAAGCCAGAGTGGTGTTGTGCACAGTGATGCACTTCGCTGTGGCTACGTTAACAAGCTGGAAAACAGACACAAAAATGCAAATTTAGACGAAAATTCCCAAGACAGGAGAGGCAGATACACTCCAGTTAACCTGCTGGGCTCGCAGGGCACTGATTAATACTTTTCACTCAACTGAGTGAAGCAGAAGTGATGTGTCATGGTCCTTGGAGAGGTGTGTAAAGGCACATCTGACCCATTACACATGTTTTTCTACCAAGAGGAGCTTGAAATGAGCCCTTTCCAGAAATGTTCAAGGCTGGATGAGACACACTCTTTTTTTGGACGTAGCTAATGTTCCTGTTCTGCAGAAATCCAAAAAACAACAGCTCCCAGCAGCAATGACTGCAGAATCCCTTCCCATTGCTGTGCTGAGCAGCCACCACGTGATGCAAGAGCCTGGTGGTCCCATCCTGGGTTCAGCTGGTCTATCCCAGGTGAGGCTCAGGGCCCTGGGCTCTGGTCACCTGCCTCAGACCCTTCAGTAGCTCTGGGGAACAGCTCCATCGCAATGTCCTTCTGTGAGGACAGGGTGAGAGAGTTGGGAGGGTTCAGCCTGGAGAAGAGAAGGCTCCAGGGAGACCTTAGAGCCCCTTCCAGTCCCTAAAGGGGCTCCAGGAAAGCTGGGGAGGGACTCTGGGTCAGGAGGTGGTGCCTCGGTCAGGGCTGCTCACGTTTCCAATTCCTTGCAAAAGTCCTTCCTTCGCCTTCTTTCAGAATTTCTGGAGAATTTATGAATTAATCCCGGTGAATAAATAGGCTATTCAGAAAAGAGTTCCCCAGTAACTTTGGATAGTGTTAGGCACAGCTGGAGTTTGCAGAGCAAGCTGAAAAAGAGATTTTCTGCCCTATTAAGTTTTGAGAATGAAGACGAAAGAGCGATTCAGGTGGCCTGAATCAGGACAAAGTAAAGCAACATCTTGAACATTTTCACAAACACCTCTGAAAAGTTGAGGTTTTGGTTCAATTGACACAGAGCTCTCCACTCGGTCTGGCTGCTTTGCTTTGAATTTGACATGGAATTTTATTGCTCTGATTAAAACAACAGAGCTGGAAAAGCGAGCATTTCTCAAGAAATTTCCATTTTTTGATGGAGGAAGCACAGCATCCTTCCCCGTGGTCTCTGCACAGCCACCCCCCCCAAAACCTTCCTGGCTCCATCCCTGCTCCGTGGTGAAGACAGAGAGCCAGACCCCATCCCTGGGGATCCCTGCCATGAGGAACCTTCACCGTCATGCCCTTGGCCCATGGACGAGCCTGAAATGTGGCCAAATATTTGCTGTGCTTTTTCCTGGCTGTCCAAAGGGCTGGTGCAGTGGTTGGAGGCCACACGCCTTGGTGGGGACACAGAGGGGGGCGACAAGCAGTCCTTGTTCTCCCTGAGCTGTGCCAGCCCTGTGGTCACTGGAGCCCGGCCACCTCTGCTTGGCAAGTGCTGCTGCTGCTGCAGCATGGGGAGACAGGGTGGGCAGGGAGGAGCAGCAAACCCTGTAGTTTTCATTCCTGGCATCTCTGTAATTTTTTCTGGCAAACCAGATATTTTACTTTTGCTATTGCAAAGCAGGTTGCAATCAACTCTGCATCTTTTCTGGGCAGAATAGTTGAGGTTTCTGAATGCTCAGAGCAGCAGGTGATATTCTGCTGAGGCTCAGGGCTGGGCCAAACGTAGAACCCACATTTTATTCGTGTTTAATTCACCTTATAAAGTGGGTGAGACGATGGCCAAACCCCATGGAATGGCTACAGAAGCAGGACCTGGTGCCTGGCAGCACTGGGAGATCCCTGGTGTGGAGCTGGAAGGGCGGTGGAGGTGAAGCAGAGCCTGGCCCGGCTGCGCCCATCAGTCACCCCGGGGGCTTGCAGAGGCAGGACTCGACCCAAAATAGACTTTTAAGGCACATTGCCCCCTTCCTGAGGAGCAGGTTCACCCCCACGGGGAGATGCCAGGGCTCTGCTGCCCGGCTGCTCTGCAGGCAGAGCGGAGGAAAAGCGGATTTCTGCTGCGCTCTGCTGGCAGCAGAGCCCCGGTGCAAACCCTGCCTGCGCTGCCTCTCCTGCCCGAGCCTGCCTGCACTGCCCGGGCACCCCAAACCCATCCCAAAACGCCATGTGGGGCCAAGGAAGGTGCTGGACAGCCAGCCCTGCAGGACCTGTCCCTGCTCATCACTCTCCTCTGGTGCTCATCTGGTGTTTAAACACGGAACTGGCTCTTTCACGGGAAACTGCCCCTTGGAATCGTGACCCATTTCTTTATAAAAACACTGAGGAAATCCAGACTACCCTGACATAGGAAATATTCAAAAGTGGTACCAGGGAAGCAACTTGGAGATGGCATATGGGGATGCCCCGGAGTGAAAACCACTGAAAATGTGTTGAAATAAAGGACAGCAAATCATCTGGGTACGTACCAGCCCGCTGGCTTTCACCAGGGGAGCTTCCAGGTCCGGGTAGACGTTCTCCAGGTACCACCGGAAACTTTTGCACTGAAGCTTCTTCCGCAGTTGGATTTGTTGGGTCAGGTTGCCAACATCCAGGTTTTTTAAGACCAAGTGGTAAGCGTGACCATAGAATAACTCCTTGTACTCGTCCAGCCAGACCTCTGCGACACGGGCCAAGTTCCTCTCCACTGTCCTCACCCGATCTTTCGGGAAGGAATAAGGATTGTCGTTCCTGAAAATGTGCCCAACTCTGGAGCAGGGAACGATCTCGATCTCTCCCCCACACATCCAGACCTGAGAAACAGAGGTGCTTTGATAGAAACAGGGGCTCATGCCAGGTGCTAGCTTTGTAGACCCCAGAAGAGGAGCAGAGAACTGCCCCAGAGGGACAGGGTCTCCAGTGTGGGGCCAAGCCCATCATAGAATCATAGAATTGTCTGGGTTGGAAGGGACCTTTAAGACCATCGGGTCCAACCATCAACTTAACTCTGATAAAACCCATCACTGACCCATGTCACTGAGCACTATGTCAACCTGGCTTCTAAATCCCTCCAGGGATGGGGACTCAACCCCTGCCCTGGGCAGCCCCTTCCAATGATTAATAACCCTTTCAGTGTAAAAATTGTTTCCTAATGTCCACCCTAAACCTCCCCTGGCACAACTTGTGGCCGTTTCCTCTTGTCCCATCGCCTGTGACCTGGGAGAAGAGATCACCCCCCTGGCTACCCCCTCCTTTCAGGGAGCTGCAGAAAGTGAGAAGGTCTCCCCTCAGCCCACCCAAAGCCACATACCTTGAATGAAATTTCCATATTTTCACCTCCCCAAACATCCAGTCCTGGGTCATAGGCTCCCAGCTCAAAAAAGTACTTCTTATCAATGGAAAAGAGGCCACCTGCCATGACTGGGCACCTGGGAACAGAGGAGCCATGTGGAGTTTCAGCTGATGGAAAAGGACCTGGCCCTTCACTTTGCTTCAATGAGGGAATCACTCAGAAGCTGTGGCTACTAAATGCTTGGGGATGGTGCCCAAGACAGCAAGGATCACCACTTTCCTGCAGGCAGGCAGACACAATGTTAAATAGAACATTAGAGGGTATTTGGGTGGTTTTACCCAGCCTGAAAGCTGTAATTGGGCACAGAAAGGAAACACACAACAATATGTCCCCTGGTCCTGGTGGCACCACTGAAATGCCATCGGTACCAGGAGGGGGAAGAAAGGCTGTGCCCGTGTCTGGTGATGTGACCGCCCACAGCGACCACTGCCCCTCTCCCCTCTCACAAGCAAAGGCACAACATTGGCCTGGAAGGAGCCTTTGCTCATAAATTATTAACGGTTTCATCCCCAGAGCCCTCACCTTTGCTTTTTTACCTGATTATATCAGTCTCCTTGATTTTGTTTTTCTCCACGACCTCTTGTGGAATCTGCCTCCATCCAAAATTCATCGGCCAAGTGAAAATCCCACGCTGAAAGTTGTCCACGGTCATGTAGCTAAACAGGGAAGAGATGGGGATGACTAATTCTGAGTCACATTCCTGATTGAAATGTCACCCTTAATGAGTGAAGATGACTATCTGTACATAATTAAACCAGGGTTTTAACAAATTTCATCAGGAATCTTTTTCATGTACTAGAAGTCATGAAAAAGGAAAAATAAGTGTGTGATAAATGAGGGGGCCATGTCCACCACTAACGGTAACTTCTGGTGTACAGGCACTGCTAAAGGCCAGTTAGGAGCTCTGTAATTAACATGCCAGTGGTCCCAGGAAGAAGGTTTGCTCCAGCCACTCGATTTGGGGTTTCCCAAGGGGGGGCCTTACCTCATGTCCTTGTCGCTGATGACCTCGATGACAGGGCAGGCCACCTTGGCCCGGCTCAGGTGGACCCTCTCCAGCAGTGGCTCCAGCCACCCCACGTTACACTCCACGTGCGAGTCCAGGAAGGTCAGGACTGTGCCTGTGGCAGAGCCAAGGGCATCATCAGGGGCCCATCCCTATCCTCATGGGCTTGGGGTGCTGCTGACAGTGCCACCACCCTCCCTGGCTCCCCAAACCCTCCCACCTGTAGCTCAGAGCATGTTCTCACTGCCCAGCCATCATGGGACAGCAGAAATGGCCATGTTGGGGCCATGGCTGGAGATCCCAACAAGCTGCAGCTCATCCCCTTGTCAGACCCTCAGGCTTTGTGTACAGAAAAGATGCCCATAAATCATGGGGAGGGTACTAAAACTAGGAGCTGGGGATGATTTACTGGGGGATCCAGACAGGGCTTTCATCCTACCTTTGGCGATCTTCGCTCCTGCCAGTCTGGCACGTATCAGACCGTGCCTCTCCTTGAGATGGAGGATCTTCACCTTGGGGAACCGCGACATGTATCTGTCCAGCTTCTCCTTGAGGTACTCTGAGGAGAAGGAGAAGGAGAGGTTGACTTACCTGTTTCACACCCAATTCCAGGGTGGAAAGCAGCAAGCAGATTTCCCTTGGAAGCACCTCCAGGACACAGTGGGGTCCTTGGGTCTGGGGCATGAACATCTGGGCACAGCTGCAGGGCTCCTGGTGCATGGTGTTGTGGTCTGAGCCTGCTCTCCAGTGAAAATCCCAGCCACGACAGTGCCAGCAGGTTTAGGCTGAAGTTGATGAATTTCACAGAATCATAGAACGGTTAATCGATTGTTCAAATCCTCTGAAATTAGTTTGTTTTCTTCATTACACTATAATTGCCATTAAAATCTGCTGTGAACTGTTTGCCTTTCCCTAAAAAAAATTATTTTTGATGTGCTTCCCAAATTTCTCGGGATTAAGCAGCACATTTAAAGCCTTAGCCCTCAGCCTGGGTTCAAACTGCATGAGGGTTTGCAGTGGCACATCCCTTCTTTTGAGGCTGTTTTTGTCACGGTTTCCTGTGGCTGTGGAGGCAGCTAGAGGTAAGCTCTCGGGAAGAAGAGAGTGAGAGAAGGGTGGCCTGGGGGACTTGAGCACCGGGTTGTCCTGTTCCTGGCCCAGGGAACCTCTGCCAGCGTCCTGCAGCTGTGCTTCGTTAGGTGACAGCCACCACTTGGGTCTGCGGGGACCCCCGACCGCCCTGAATGAATCCAGGGGGATTCATGGATAGTCCTTTTTTTTCACCCCCAGGAGAATATAACAGTTTACTTTTCTGATACTCTCTGGCTAATGAGCAGATAGAGAGGAAGCCACGGGGAGAAAGTAAAGAGGAAACCTGAAAAGATGCTTTTGAGGGGAAATGGTAAGAACATGATTATTTTTTAAAGTGAGCCTTTTTTCCTCGTTTTTGCACCTACTCTCTGGTTGCATGCTAGGCTCTGTGTACGCGTGGCACGAGCTCTGAAGTTTGCCTGAGACAGCGCTTTTTCCCTGAAGAACCAGCAGTTGGAAAATTACATCAAATTACATCATTCCTAAATTTTTTAAGGGCGGGAGTCAGCAGAGAGCCAAGGGTTCGACACCATGGGAAATGCCCGTGATCCCCCTCATCTGGAGAGGTAACAG
>VXBJ01006357.1:0-11472 GCA_013400055.1 Nycticryphes semicollaris
AGAGCCACCCCTGAGCAACATCTCTCTCCCTGGGCATCTTTGTAGAGCGTTAGCAAGGAAAAGGATGACTCCGAGGCGTGAGGTACGATGCAGTAGAAGTTTAATGAGTGAAAAAAACAAAGGGGAAACTGGGTTGCTCTGAGTGAAGCTAGCAGTACAGAGAGCAAGAGTAGCACACAGGGGTCTATATTTGCTGGAGGAGGTGTGTGGGGCGGTGGTGTGTGGCAGAGATCCTGATGGAGTTCCATCTGCCGGCCATAACGAAAGAGCAGGGCCAGCAGGTCCTCCCCAGGCTGGCTTGGTGGGACTCACAGCCCAAAGGAGCAGCGTAAAAAGAGAACACAGGAGAGAAAGGAGAGAGGGGAAGAGGGGAGAGTCAGGCATGGGCCACGCTTTCTGCGAGCCCAGGCTGGACCCGTCCTTCTGCAAGGGGTGCTGGGATTCCTCAGACCCCCGGAAAGCATCAACACACCGCTCCTTCCCTAGATCCAATCCCATCTTGTGGGTTCCTTTCTTCCCCAGGGCCATGGCCAGCATCTTTAGCAGGGGAGGCACCTGGTGTCGCAGTAGCGGCTGCCCAAGCCAGAGAGGCCAAAGCCCCCAGAGCTGATGGGCACCCCTGAAGAGCTGAGGATGCTGCCAACAGCGGCGGAGGTGGAGGATCCCACAGCGGTGCTCTGTGGGAAGGAGCTGAGGATGGGTCCGGGCAGGGTCACCACCACGGGGGAGGGCTGGATGACAACGGAGGAGTCCTGGCACTGCCTGACACAGGGCTCGTTGCAGCTGTTGGCCAGCGGGGTCGGGCCGCAGGGCCGGCACGGCTGGCAGGGCAGGCATGGGCTGTAGCAGGACATGTCTTGTGTCTGGAGGTGGACCTGGGAGAGAGGAGAGAGAGATGTAAAGCATGAGAGCAGGTAAAAGAGCAGCCTGTCACCCCACAACAAGGGAGACCCTCTCCCTCAACCGGCAAGACCCCCTACCCGCAGTATCCATTTCAAAGCAAGTGCCCTTCAGGACACATGCCAGCAAAGGCCCAGCCTCTCCCATTCCACACTGCACACCCCCTTCCATCTGCCAATGCAAGCAGCTCCAAGACCCAATGTAAGACAAGGGCAGAGATAGGCTGAGGAAGACAGGAAAGAGAGGAAAGACACACCTTGTTCCCAAGAGGATGGAGGTAAGGAGAGTGGATGAGAGAGGGAGGAGAAGAGCCCGCTTTTATACTGCTCTTGCACCGCCCCAGGCCCACAGTCACTGCACACGAAAAGCAATTTTCCAACAGACTCATCTCCAAACAAAACATGTTACCAATTGGCACAGGGTGTGCTTTGCTTTCCAACAATGCTGCCATTTCATTTCCTCATTTCTCACAGGACCATTGCGGTTCAGAGGCTCTTCTGAAGTATCAGGTTGAGGGACCCATGGATTTCCTGAGCAGAAGACCTGCCTTTAAGTGCTAAATGTTTCTGTGTAGACAGAGAAATTGAGTCTGGGGATATATGGGGAGGATGTGTTAAAACCCCTGTGCAGGAAGGTGTACGTGTCTTCCCACCAAGGCAGTCCTCTTCTGTGTGCCCAAAGGCTTCTGTGACTGAGGATGTGCCCCATCCTTTTCCCTCCCTGCCTGCCTCTCTGCTCGCTCCAGCAGTGACTGGTCATTGCCTCTACACCCACCCGGGCTGCACCTCTGACTTCCAAAGCCTTTGTCCAGAGAAGGATTCCCCTTCTGGGAAAACATTGATTTCTGTGGTAAAGCCATCTGCTCTTGTGGCAGCACTTGGAGGTCACTAAACAATGCCCTCAGCAGGCTTGTGGAAGGAAAACATTGTCCTCCTGAGCACTGTGATTCCTCAGCAAGCCCTGAGGAGTCGAGTCCCTCCTCACTACCTGAGCACTGTGTTGGGGATTGTTCCTCCCACTCTCCTCACACCCACATGCACTTTGGCCCCAGGCATTGGACCCTGACACGCAGGAGAGACTTCTCCAAAGCATGCTGACCATCCTGTNGAGCCATGGCTTTGTGCTGACAACCCTCACTCAATTGGGAGTTGGGGGGAAATTTTCCTTGCATCTTCCTT
The DNA here is from genome assembly GCA_013400055.1 of Nycticryphes semicollaris. NCBI lineage: Eukaryota > Metazoa > Chordata > Aves > Charadriiformes > Rostratulidae > Nycticryphes > Nycticryphes semicollaris. The sequence goes on from VXBJ01006357.1 coordinate 2,079, forward strand.
GGTGCTGGGCTGTGATCATACTGGAGGAGGCCTTTGATGAATGGACTGGGAGGTGTGCTGAAGCCCTAATGCAAGGGGGTGACGTATTGGCTGAAACCCATGGAAAATTTCCAGCTGGTGGGGAGATATTTTCTGCGACCCTTTCTATTCACCCACAGAACATTCACAGCTTGTCTCTTTGGCCAGAAAGATGAGGCCCATCTATCTGTACCCTTCCACCCTTCTTTATCTCTCCCAATATTTGGCCTGCCCAAGGGGGCAGATCTACCTAGAGGAGGTTTTTCCTCTCTTGCTGCAGGACTTGCCATTTGTCTTTGTTAATGTTATGAGGCTTCTGTATCTCAGTCTTCCAGAACATCTAGTTCTCCCTTTCTGGCAGCCCTGTCCTAGAGAACATCTACTGGATTGTACACATTAACTTTTCTCAGGCTTGATTTGATTTATATCCACTGCTAGGAAAGCTCCCCCTCCTTCCTTCATCTCTTTCAGAAGGCAAAGCAGCCTGGGAGACTTTGTAGGTGGGACCTGAGAGAGAGAAGGCTTTGACGCCTCCCAGCCTGTTCTGTTTGCTTTTTAGGAAATCAGCTTTCCCAGTCAGCAGTGGTCCCACATATTCCAGTGCCAGTGTTCTCCTACTCTTATAGGGGTAGATGTTTTTCTTGGTTGTTTTTGCCTGTTGCTCTGTGAGCCCCTTTGGAGATTTGACACAAACTGAGCTTTGGCTTCCTATCATCATCCTAACATGCCTAGGATATATGTCCAAATTCCTCCTCCATAGCTGCTTGTTTTTCCACCTCCAGGATGCTACCTTTAGACGTTGGTGCTTCACATTGAGTACCCCACTTAGCCAAAGCTGGTCTGTTGAGACATCTGTTTGTTGTCATAAATATTGGCCTGCACCCTTCCTGCTCTTGGACCATGAGGTGTCTAAGGTGCTGCCAGCTTTTCTGATCTCCTCTCTGGTTCACAGCTACCTTCCCTACCAGTTACCTCAATAGACCAAAGTCAGCATGCCTGAAGCCCAAACACTGTGCTTTGCTACTCACTTTCCTGCCTGTCTTCAGGTGCTGAACTCTCTGTTTCTCAGGTGTGACCATCAAGGCTGCCCTTGACTCCAATATTCCAAACCAGTTCTTCCTTCTCAGGGGCAGCTGTGCAGCACCCGTCTTTTGCTCATGACAGAATCACAGGATCCTTGAGGTTGGAAGCGACCTCTGGAGATTGTCTAGTTCAATTGTCCCTGCTCAAAGCATAGTCAGCCTTTGGAGGAGGCTCAGGGCCAAGTCCTTTCAAGCTCCAAATACCTATAAGGATAGAGAAGACACAGCCACAAGTCCAAGTCACCCCAGCCAGTGCTTGAGCAACCTCGCACTAACAAAGTCTTTTCTTATGTTTTCATAGAACCTCCCATATTTCTATATGTGCCTGTTACCTACAAGGACGGGGAAGTCACAACCTGGCCAGGCAGCTTCAGCTGGCGCTTGATTACTCCCACACTTACAAAGTATTTTCTTATGTTTTCATGGAATTTCCTATATTTCAATATGTGCCTGATACCTTTTCTCCCTTCACTGGATCAGACCCAGGAGAATCTGCCTCTGTGTTCTTGACTCAATCCTATCAGCCGTTTCACCTGTTGCTATGAGGTGTTCCCTGGGGCCTTCTCTCCTATAGGTGAATAACGCAGCCTGTCCTGCCTCAGAGGGTCCTATCTTTACATGGACTCCATGGTCCTTTGCTATACTCGCACCAGTATGATTGCGCCTCTGTCATATTGAGGAGATATGAACTGGACACTGTTCATGGCAGTTATGGTCTCAGGAGTGCTGAGGCAAGAGATATCAATTGTATAAGCTCAAAAAGTGGGCCAGACTGAACTTCATGAGGTTCAATAAGACAAAGGTCCTGCAGCTGCTTCAAGACAACTCCAGTAGCAGTATAGGCTGGGGGATGAATAAATTGAGATCATCCCTGCCAAGAAGGACTTGGAGGTACTGGTAGCTGATAAGCTGTACATGGTCTGACAACGCACACTCACAGTCCAGAAGGCCAACCATATCCTGGGCTGCATCAAAAGAAGTGTGGCCAGCGGGTTGAGGGATGTGATGTCCCCTCTACTCCACTCTCATGAGAACCTACCTGGACTACTATGTCCATCTCTACAGTCCTTACAGGAAAGAGGACAAGTCCTATGAGGAGAGGCTGAGGGAACTGAGCATGTTTAGTTTGGAGAAGGGGAGGCTGAAGGGAGACGTCATTGCCCTCTACAACTACCTGAAAGTAGGTTGCTGAGGAGTGGGTATTGGCCTCTTCTCCCAAGTGAATATCGACAGGACTAGAGGAAATGGTATGAAGTTGCAGCAGGGGAGGTTTAGGCTGGATATAGGAAGAATTACTTTTCTTTACTGAGAGGGTGGTCAGGCACTAGAATGGCCTGCCCAGGGAAGTGGTGAAGTCACCAACTCTGGAGGTATTTAAGAAACGTGTAGACATGACACACTCTAGTGCCCAAGATTGTTGGGTTGGGTGATTTTTTCTGTGGGAGGTGTTCTGGTGGTTTGTTTTGTTTTGTTTTATTTTGTATGTATGGTTGTAGTTGATGACCTCAAAGGTCCCTTCTAACCATGAAGATTCTGTGAAGAAGACCTAAATCAGGAAATACACAGACCTGTTGGAGTGTGTCCAAAGGAGAGCCACAAAAAATGATCAGAGGGCTAGAACAACTCTCCTATAAGGACAGGCAGAAAGAGTTGGGATTGTTCAGCATCAAGAAGACAAGGCAATGGGGAGACCTTACTGTGGCCTTTCAGTACTTAAAGGGGGCTTTTAAGAAAAGTGGGGACAAACTTGAACAGGGCCTGTTGTGATAGGACAAGGAGTAATAGTTTTAAACAAAAAAATTCACACTAAATATAAGAAAGAAACTTTTGATGATGGGAGTGGTAAAGCACTGGCACAGGTTGCCCAGAGAGGTGGCAGACTCCCCATGTCTGGATACATTCAACGTCAGGATGGACAGGGCTTTGAGCACATGATTTATTTGAAGATTTCCCTGCTCATTTGAGGGGGCTAGAACTAGAAGGCCTTTAAATGTCTCTCCAACAAGAACTATTATGATTCTGTTCTTCTAACTTCTGTGATCTAATAGCAAACACCTTCCTAATACAGGCCATGGTGCTGTCAGATGCCATTTCCATATGGATGTGGACTATGTGATGGTGTCCTCCAAGATCCATATGTCCTCTAATGCAAAGGTGTTTGGAAGCCCACCGGCTGTAGACTGTAGTGGCGAAGGACACTCTACTTCCCCATTGCAGGATTTTGCATATGGGGGTTAAACACTCTTGGCCCCAGTCTGGACCTCTACAAGGCCACCAACTGGAATTTGTGCCACTACTCACAACCCTTGGAGACCAGCAGCCATGCTAGATTTCCATCCCCTGAACTGCCCTCTTCCCTAGCCTATATTTTGTCAGTTGGTCTGTAGGCACTGTCACAGCAGACAGCATCAAAAGCATTGTTTAGATGAGATTTCTTGCACTGCCCTCATCCACCAGAGTCAGATACATCATTAAAGGAGGCCGTGAGGCTGGTCAGGCCTGCTCTCCCTCCCCCAGTAAATCCACGCTGAGCATTCACAATCACCTTGTTGTCCTTTCATCCTGGAGAAGGGTTTCCCAAGCTGATTTCAGGGTGATTTGCTCCATCATCTATGCAGGGATTGAGGTGATGCTGACCAGCTGGTTCTCCACTGTTTCCTCCTTCATGCCCGCCCTTCTGAAGACAGGAGGCCCAATTCCTTTTTTCTAGTTTTCAGATGCATTCCCTGACTGCTGGGACTTTCAAAAGGAATGTCAGGAGCCTGATCGCTTGACAGCAAATCCTGCCAGTAAAGACGGAGGATAGATCTGCATTTCCTGTAATCCTTGTCCCCGGTGGATCTCCCCATTCCATGTCAGGGCTTCCTTTGAACAAGCTTTGGTTTTGCTGCTGACCAACTTGGAAGAAGAACTTCTTATTTCCATCCACGTGATTTCTCTGATTCAAACCCTGGTGTGCTTTGGCTTTCCAAACTCTATCTCTGCATAGCCAGCCTGCCTGGGGAACATTCTCCACAGATAAAAGGGTATCAAGAGAAAGAAAGTGAAGCCATTAGTAAAGCCTGTAGTGTGAGCAGAGATAGAGGGAGAGAAGAATGTGGCAAATCCTTAAAAGTCCTTGCGTGCCCTGATGTCATGTGCAGGCCACAGCTGGGCTTTCTGCTGCAAAAGGAGTGGCAAAAACCACATTTCAGTGACACAAGCAAACATACCCTGCCTGCACAGGACCCCAGTAGCACTTAGGAGGAATTATCTGCCTGCAATGACACAACCCTGCACAGGATGTCCTAGGGCCTCTCATCTCAGTACATGAAAGGCAATTGCATGACAAAACAAATGTGAAAAAAATGAAGAAGTGTAATGGCAGTATTGACAGAAACCAAAACACACCCTGTGCCATTAGGTAAGATATTTTGCTTTGGAGGTGAGTCTGCTGGAAAATTACTGCCCGTGTGCAGTGAGTGTGGGCCTGGGGCAGTGCAGGAGCAGTATAAAAGCGGGCCCTTCTCCTCACTCTCTCATTCACTCCTCTCTACCTCGACCTCCTTGAGACCAAGGTGAGTCTGAAACACTCTCTCACACAGCTCATTCAGGATTTCTCAGCACATAGCCTATCCTATGCTGGGCCATGGGGCTATTTACCATGGGAGAGGAAAGGGAGCAAAATGTCTGGGGCATCTCAGCCTCAGGGGAGAGACTGGATCTTGTCTGACTTGTGAGATGTGGGCTAGTCAGAGACCAGCCAAGGCTTGGCTGCTGTTAGTAGTGATCTTCTGGGCTTAGGGGAAGAAGAAAACCATGACCCTCCCTAGAATTCCTCCATTTCTTCTGTTCCAATTGTGGCTTGTCTCCTTTGTGCTGGAGTGACAGGGTGCTCCTTGCCCACTCCTCAGGATCTCCTTCCTTGTGCCCTCTCTCCCAGGTGCACCTCCAGCCACAAGACATGTCCTGCTACAGCCCGTGCCTGCCCTGCCAGCCGTGCCGGCCCTGCGGCCCGACCCCGCTGGCCAACAGCTGCAACGAGCCCTGTGTCAGGCAGTGCCAGGACTCCTCCGTTGTCATCCAGCCCTCCCCCGTGGTGGTGACCCTGCCCGGACCCATCCTCAGCTCCTTCCCACAGAACACCGCCGTGGGATCCTCCACCTCCGCCGCCGTTGGCAGCATCCTCAGCTCTGAGGGAGTGCCCATCAGCTCTGGGGGCTTTGGCCTCTCTGGCTTGGGCAGCCGCTACTGCGGCACCAGGTGCCTCCCCTGCTAAAGAGGCTGTAGGTGGCCATGGGGAACATCCCCAGGGACCCACAAGAGGGTCTGAGGACAGAGCGGTGTGTTGTTGCTTTCTGGGGATCTAAGTAACCCCAGCACTCCTTGCAGAAAGACGGACCCAGTCTGGTCTCTCAGAAAGCACAGCCCATGCCTGCCTTTGCCCTCTTCCACTCTTGCCTTTCTCTCCTGTATCCTTGTTTTCTTCTTCTCCTTTGGACTGTGAGCCCCACAAAGCCAGCCTGGGCAGGACCTGCCGGTCCTGCTCCTTCTCTGGGACAGGCACCTTGTGGGATCTCTGCCACAGCCCCTGGTGCTCCCTTCACTGGGGCCTCCATTCAGATTAATCTCATATCCATTTTTTGACTCAATAAAGTTCTGATGCATCCCAGCCCATGTCTCTGTCTCATCATTCCCCCTGTAGATGGGGTGCTAATATGCTCAGGATGAGAGATATTGTTCAAGGATCTTTGCGAGAGGGGATTGCTGGAGATGGTTGTGCTGAGACTGTTAAAACAGGCTTGTTTTGTGTATGCTTAGTCAAAGCAGGGTGACCCTCTGCTTTGTAAACTTCCTTGCCTGTCTTGTGCTGGATAAAATTATCTGATACAGTTCAAGCTCCATAGCTACCTCAGAAATCATTTTAGGTCTTCCAGGAAGCATTCCCTTCTCCATGCTGAGTAAGTCCTGTGCCATCACCCTCTCTTCCCCAGGGAAAGGCTCCAACCCTCTCACCATCCTACCCACCCTCTACTGAACTTGCTCCACTGGGCCAAGGTCTTTCTTGCATTACAGGTCACAGCTCAACTCAGTGTTCTAGATGCCATTTTGTGCACAGTGGGATCATTGCTCCCCTTGATGTCCTGGCTATGCTCCAGCTCATATAGCTCTAGATGCTTATGACAGTCCATATGTCCAGAGACACTTGCAGCTTGTCTGGGGCTTGTCAGAAGCTGAAATATTTGTGGGGAGACAGGGATGGTTCCTACCAAGACGGATGCCATTCAGAGCTCTGTGTGGGCATGTGCCATCTTGCCCACCTCTGTCTTGCAGCAGCTTAGAAGCCTTTGCTGTTGGTCACCACATTACTTTGGAGATCTCCTGGACAGCCCTTTGAGACACTCACATAGAATTACAAAATGATATGGGGTTGGAAGGGACCTCTGGAGATTATCTAGTCCAACCCCAGCCAAAACAGGTCCACCCAGAACAGATCCCACAGGAATGTGTCCAGGAGGGTTTTGAACATCTCCAGAGAAGGAGACTCCACCACCTCTCTGGGCAGTCTCTTCCAGAGCTCTGCTACTCTTCAAAGTGAAGAAGTTCCTCCTCATATTCAGATGGAACTTCTTAAATAGTTTGTGCCTATTTCCTCTTGTCCTCTCACTGGACACCACTGAAAAAAGAAGAAGACACCCACCCTTTAAGTATTTGACCACATCTGGACTATTGTGTCCAGTTCTGGGCCCCTCAGTTCAAGAAGGACAGGGAACTGCTTGAGACAATCCAGTGCAGAGCTACAGAGATGATGGAGGAAAGGCTGAGGGGGCTAGATCTCTTTAGCTTGGAGAAGAGGAGACTGAGGGGTGACCTTATTAAAGTATAAATATGTATATTATAATATACATATGATAATATGTAATATATATATATGTAGAAGGTGAGTGTCAAGAGGATGGAGCCAGGCTCTTCTCAGTGATGGCCAATGATAGGACAGGGGGCAATGGGTGCAAGCTGGAATGGAGGAAAGGCTTCTTCACAGTGAAGGTAACTGAACACTGGAACAGGCTGCCCAGAGAGGTTGTGGAGTCTCCTTCTCTGGAGGCATTCAAAGCCCTTCTGGACACGTTCCTGTGTGACGTGCTCTGGGTGTTCCTGCTCTGGCAGGGGATTGGACTGGATGAGCTTTCAAGGTCACTTCCAAACCCTGATATTCTGTGAAGATGTTAAAAATTTGCTTTACACTGCAGCAGAAGTGGAACGTCTGGCAGAAAGCACCAGGGGAGCCTCTGGAAAGAATGAGCAATTCAATGGACTGTTAAAGCCTACATTGAGAGAAATGGGTGGTGGGACATTTGAACACTAGGATACATATTGAGTCAAGGCCACCTGGTTAGTGACTGTTGTAGTTTAACCCCAGCTGGCAAACAGGACCACACAGCCACTAGCACAGTTCTCCCCCTTTGCCAGAAGGACAGGAAGAATAGGGAGGAAAGGAGGGAAAAGGATAAAAAAACCCAAACAAAACAACCTCTTGGGTGGAGATAAAGACTGTTTAATTGAAACAATAACAGAAAAGGAAAAACAGGACCACACAGCCACTAGCACAGTTCTCCCCCTTTGCCAGAAGGACAGGAAGAATAGGGAGGAAAGGAGGGAAAAGGATAAAAAAACCCAAACAAAACAACCTCTTGGGTGGAGATAAAGACTGTTTAATTGAAACAATAACAGAAAAGGAAAATAGCAATAGGAATAACAACACACATAACTGTCACTGTCTGTTGAATTGGTACTGTCCCAAGCAGTGATCATTGATTCCTACCCCCTCACCAACTTCCTTTTATATACCGAGTGTGATGCCTATGTACAGAATATTCACTGGCCAGTCTATTCTGTCCGGGCTCCTTCTCAGCTTCTATGGGAAGTTGAAAAGAGTCCTTGAAATTTATAAACTTCACTTAGCAACAACTAAAACAATGTGAATTTTTGACAGTCCTTTCATTGCAATCACTAGAAAGAAAATTAAAATTTTCCAGCTGAAACCAGGAAACCCTTCATGGAAAGTGTTCAAAGGCAGATTTCAGACTTTCAAATTTCAGTAACATGATCTTTTGACACATATCCATGCCCATGGCAGGGGGCTTGAACTAGATGATTTTTAAAAGTTTCTTCCAATCCAAACCATTCTAGAATTCTATACTATGGTTCCACACTAAGGCAGCTCTTTGCACTGTGTCCCTCCCTTTGGGAATGCCATGGTTAGGATAGGTTCTCCTGGCATCTCCTGGGAAGTTAGTGACTGTGTCTTCTCAGTAACACATTCCCTCCTGACAATTTGTGTCACAGTATTGAGCTTTCTGAGGAAAAAGATGTGCACAACAAAGTGGATGGTTGTCACTGATCTAGTTCAAGTAATACTATTTGATCCAAAAAAGGAGAGAAATTTAGAAAATGGAGGATTACACTTATAAGCAGACTCAATGAAAGCCTGTATTGACAACCACTGCAAAATCATCCCCAACAAGTCCTTCCCAAATTCCACCTCTGAATAAGAACTGTCTCCTGGAGCATCTTGGAAGACCATCTGCAGGGGAAAGGACGACACAGAGGCTTGAGCCGGGATGCAGCAGAACTTTAATGAGTCAAAAGAGGGAAATGAGGCCCATTGAGTGGAGAAACCCAGTGCTTTGAAAAGCACTTAGAAAGAAAGGAGTATATGCCCAAAGGCTGAGACAGAGATCCAGACAGCTGTCCTTCTGCCTTCCCAAGGAAGGAGCTGGGACCAAAAATCCTCCCCAGGCTGGCTTTGTGGGGGTCACAGGCAAGGGGAGTACAACAGTACAAGGTAAGAAGATGGAAACACCCAGGCTGGCTCCAGCCTTATCAAGAGGTGCTGGGATTGCTCAGAACCCCAGAAAGCAACAACATGATAATCTGTATAGAGACTACTAAAATCTTCTAGGTCCCTGAGGCTCTTACCCAGGGCCATGACCAGCTTCTTTAGCAGGGGAGGCACCTGGTGCCGCAGTAGCGGCTGCCCAAGCCAGAGAGGCCAAAGCCCCCAGAGCTGATGGGCACTCCCTCAGAGCTGAGGATGCTGCCAACGGCGGCGGAGGTGGAGGACCCCACGGCGGTGTTCTGTGGGAAGGAGCTGAGGATGGGTCCGGGCAGGGTCACCACCACGGGGGAGGGCTGGATGACGACGGTGGAGTCCTGGCACTGCCTGACACAGGGCTCGTTGCAGCTGTTGGCCAGCGGGGTTGGGCCGCAGGGCTGGCATGGCCGGCACGGGCTGTAGCAGGACATGTCTTGTG
>VXBJ01006357.1:11570-23366 GCA_013400055.1 Nycticryphes semicollaris
AGCACCAGGGGAGCCTCTGGAAAGAATGAGCAATTCAATGGACTGTTAAAGCCTACATTGAGAGAAATGGGTGGTGGGACATTTGAACACTAGGATACATATTGAGTCAAGGCCACCTGGTTAGTGACTGTTGTAGTTTAACCCCAGCTGGCAAACAGGACCACACAGCCACTAGCACAGTTCTCCCCCTTTGCCAGAAGGACAGGAAGAATAGGGAGGAAAGGAGGGAAAAGGATAAAAAAACCCAAACAAAACAACCTCTTGGGTGGAGATAAAGACTGTTTAATTGAAACAATAACAGAAAAGGAAAATAGCAATAGGAATAACAACACACATAACTGTCACTGTCTGTTGAATTGGTACTGTCCCAAGCAGTGATCATTGATTCCTACCCCCTCACCAACTTCCTTTTATATACCGAGTGTGATGCCTATGTACAGAATATTCACTGGCCAGTCTATTCTGTCCGGGCTCCTTCTCAGCTTCTATGGGAAGTTGAAAAGAGTCCTTGAAATTTATAAACTTCACTTAGCAACAACTAAAACAATGTGAATTTTTGACAGTCCTTTCATTGCAATCACTAGAAAGAAAATTAATATTTTCCAGCTGAAACCAGGAAACCCTTCATGGAAAGTGTTCAAAGGCAGATTTCAGACTTTCAAATTTCAGTAACATGATCTTTTGACACATATCCATGCCCATGGCAGGGGGCTTGAACTAGATGATTTTTAAAAGTTTCTTCCAATCCAAACCATTCTAGAATTCTATACTATGGTTCCACACTAAGGCAGCTCTTTGCACTGTGTCCCTCCCTTTGGGAATGCCATGGTTAGGATAGGTTCTCCTGGCATCTCCTGGGAAGTTAGTGACTGTGTCTTCTCAGTAACACATTCCCTCCTGACAATTTGTGTCACAGTATTGAGCTTTCTGAGGAAAAAGATGTGCACAACAAAGTGGATGGTTGTCACTGATCTAGTTCAAGTAATACTATTTGATCCAAAAAAGGAGAGAAATTTAGAAAATGGAGGATTACACTTATAAGCAGACTCAATGAAAGCCTGTATTGACAATCACTGCAAAATCATCCCCAACAAGTCCTTCCCAAATTCCACCTCTGAATAAGAACTGTCTCCTGGAGCATCTTGGAAGACCATCTGCAGGGGAAAGGACGACACAGAGGCTTGAGCCGGGATGCAGCAGAACTTTAATGAGTCAAAAGAGGGAAATGAGGCCCATTGAGTGGAGAAACCCAGTGCTTTGAAAAGCACTTAGAAAGAAAGGAGTATATGCCCAAAGGCTGAGACAGAGATCCAGACAGCTGTCCTTCTGCCTTCCCAAGGAAGGAGCTGGGACCAAAAATCCTCCCCAGGCTGGCTTTGTGGGGGTCACAGGCAAGGGGAGTACAACAGTACAAGGTAAGAAGATGGAAACACCCAGGCTGGCTCCAGCCTTATCAAGAGGTGCTGGGATTGCTCAGAACCCCAGAAAGCAACAACATGATAATCTGTATACAGACTACTAAAATCTTCTAGGTCCCTGAGGCTCTTACCCAGGGCCATGACCAGCTTCTTTAGCAGGGGAGGCACCTGGTGCCGCAGTAGCGGCTGCCCAAGCCAGAGAGGCCAAAGCCCCCAGAGCTGATGGGCACTCCCTCAGAGCTGAGGATGCTGCCAACGGCGGCGGAGGTGGAGGATCCCACGGCGGTGTTCTGTGGGAAGGAGCTGAGGATGGGTCCGGGCAGGGTCACCACCACGGGGGAGGGCTGGATGACAACAGTGGAGTTCTGGCACTGCCTGACACAGGGCTCGTTGCAGCTGTTGGCCAGCGGGGTTGGGCCGCAGGGCTGGCATGGCCGGCAGGGCAAGCATGGGTTGTAGCAGGACATGTCTAAATAGTCAAGATGAACCTGACAGAGAGAGAGCAGGGGAAAACAAAGTATGATGGTGATTGAAGACCAGCCTTTCACACCACAATGAGGGAAATACTTTTCCTCACCCCAGAAGAGCCCTGTACAGTGCAACCAAACCAAGAGAAGTCCCTACCTAGAACTCAGGAGACAACTCAGCTGAACCCCAGCCTCTCTCCATGGTCCCTTTTGTCTACCATAGCAAGCAGCTGCAAGACCCAGCATAGGAAAAAGAGGCAGGAATGGACTGAGAAATCCCAAAATAAGAGGAGGAAAAAGAGTGGAGGAGGCAGCAGCTGAGTAAGACAAGAAAGAACTTCAGACTCACCTTGTTCCCAAGGAGATGGAGGTTCGGAGGAGTGAATGAGAGAGTGAGGAAAAGGCATGCTTTTATATTGCTCCTGCACTGCCCCAGGCCCACAGGCACTGCACACAGGCAGTAATTTTCCAGCAGACTCACCTCCCAAGCAAAATATCCTACCTAATGGCTCAGGTTGTCCTTTGGTTTCTGTCAACACTGTCGTTTCATTTCCTCATTTCTCACATGACCATCCTCCCTCAGTGGCTCTTTTGAAGTATCTGGATGAGAGGCCCCGGGATTTCCTGAGGGGGATCATGTCAGCACATGCAGAAGATGTGCCCCCAAGTGACAGAGGTGTCTGTGCAGACAGAAAGCTGGGTCTGAGGTAATATAATGATGTTCTTTACAACCCCTTTTGAAGGAAAGCGCATATGTATTCCCACCAATGTAGTCCTGCAATCCTCTTCTGTGTGCCCAAATACTCCTATGATTGAGGACGTGCTGCGTATTTGTCCCTCCCTGCCTGCCTCCCTGCTCACTCCAGCTGTCAATGATCATTGCCTCTATATGCAGGTGGGCTGCAATGTGGTTTCACGTGCTTTTCCCAAGGAAAGATTCTCCTTCCTGGAGACACTGACTGGTTTCTTTACCAAAGTCATCCCTTCTTGTAGCGGTCTCTGCATATTCCCAACCAAAATCCTCATCAGGCTTGACGAAGGGCAATGTTGTCCTTCTGAACCCTGCGATTCCTCAACAAGTCCTGTGGAGTCAGGTCCCTCCTCACTACCAGAGGATTGTGTTGGGGCTTGGGAAAGCACCTTGTTCATTCCAATGTCCTTATATCTCCATGCACTTTGGCTGCACGCTTTGGACCCTTTCCTACATGATACACAATGGCCTGTCCTGGAGATTTGTACTTGGGTACATCACAGGGCCCAGAGTTCATTTTCCCTCAGCATGGATGGAGCTGCCTTGGCCACAGGGCAATCTAACCTTGTGTGGGACATGGACCTGAACACAGCACGCATTCCTGGCTTGGCCTCACACCAAAAGGCTAATACTCGACCAATCCACAATTAGAGTGTGACTCACTGTGTTTAGGGAGAGTCTGTCCCAGGAAGCTTGCCTACTGAAGGTATTCCCTTGCCCTCCTGGGATGCATCCCAGCTGCTTCCATGCCTGCAGGGCTGGGAAGTGCATCACCTTTTTGATGTAGTCTGAGACCTGGCTTTTATACCCAGGACCCTTCTGGGCATGCTCCTTCCCTGTACATCCTCAAGTATGTGTCACTGCAGGGTTTTGCCAGGCCTGACTGGGAAGTTGGGGGAAGTTTCCTTGCCTCCCCAGTTGTCCTCCAAGAAGAGAAGGCTGCTGGGGCATGGGAAAGGAGGCATGCTGAAGCTCTAGTGCTAGGAGAAGACATATGACCTGGGACACAGGTATGAGTCCCAGCTGGTGGGGAGACGTTTTCTGGAACCCTATCTTTCCCTTCACAGAACATTCAGGAGAACACCATTAAGCCCTTTCTCTTTGACTATAAAGATGACACTTGGGTGTTCGTTCTTCTGAACTACCCAAGGATCTCTCCAAGGCTGACTCTAGGGGCAGACCTACCCAAAGGACATTCTTCCTTTCTGGGTGCATGACTTGCCACTTGTTCTTCTTAATGCCAGGAGGTCCTTATGGCTCACTCCTACAGCAGCTCCATGTACAGCATTCCTACTCTGGAGAGCATAAACTGTCTTATACAGGTTGACTTTTCTCAGTCAGTCATTGTTTTAATGCTCACCCACTGCTGGGTGGGCTCCCCCTCCTTCCTTCAACTCTTTCAGAGGGCACAGCAGCCTGGGAGACCTTGTAGGTGAGTATTGAGAGAAAGAGAAGGCGCTGACTCCCTCAGCCTGCTTTTGTCAGCTTTCAGGAAACCATCTGCCCCAGGCAGCAGTGGGTGTACATTTTCCTCCATCAGTATTGGGCTACTCTTGTATGGGTCAATGTTCCTCCTGATGCTTGTTGCCTGTTTCTCTGGATGCCCCTTGCAAGACTCAAGGCAGGCTGAGCTTTGGCTGTCCTGTCAGCATCCCAACATGCCTAGGAATTATTTCCACATTCCTCCTTTGCAGCTCATTCCTCTTTCCACACCAGAATGCTGCCTTGAGTGCTCTGCCTTGAGTACCCTGCTTAGCCAAAGATGGTCTTCTGAGTGGTCTTCCTGTTGTTCTAAGTATTGGCACTTGATTTGTCTTGCTTGTGGACCATGAGGTGCCTACAGCGCTGCCAGCTTTTCTGAGCTCCTCTCTGATTCACAGCTGCCTCCATGACATCTTCCCCACCAACTGCTTGCCAAGGCTGAATTCAGCGTACCCATAGTCCAGGGACTGTGCTACTCACTTTCCTTCCTGCCATGAAGTGCTGAACTCCACTGTTTCTCAAGCATGACAACCAAGATTGTGTTCGTTCCAATATTCCCAACCAGTTCTTCCTTCTTAGGGGAAGCTGTGCAGCACTTTTCCCATGGCCAAATCACAGGATCCTTGTAATTGGAAGAGGACTCTAGTCCAACTGTCCCTGCGCAAAGCATAGAATCATAGAATAGTTAGAGTTGGAAGGGACCTGAATGATCATCAAGTTGCAAACCCCTCCATGGGCAGGGATACCTCCTACCAGACCAGGTTGCTCAAAGCCCCCTCCAACCTGGCCTTGAACCGCTCCAGGGATGGGGCAGCCACAGTTTCTCTGGGCAACCTGGGCCAGGGTCTCACTACTGTCACAGTAAAGAATTTCTTCTCCACGTCTCATCTAAATTTACCCTCTTTCCATTTAAAACTATTAGCCCTCATCCTATTTCTACACTCCCCATGTCTCTTGTAGCATTTCTTCAGGTTCTAGAAGGCCACTATAAGGTCTCCTTTGGAGGAGGCTCAAGGCCAAGTCCGGTCATGCTCCGAAAACCTACAAGGATGGAGAAGCCATAACCCATCCAGGCACTCATAGCTGGTTCTTGAAGAGTGAAAGAGAGATGGCATTGACCCTTGTCAGGGATGGAAATATTTAACACAATTATGTTTTAGCAGTGATTCAAAATCTATTAATGATGTAAGGTAGGTTGATAAGTTGATTTTTAGTAACACTTAATCATTAACTGTTTTAGAAGTTTACAAATGAGTGAACAAAATAATTGAATAGCAACTTAATTAGAGATTCAAAGATGGCAAGATTCACACTAACTTACTATAAAGTATCTCAGGTCAATACATGTATATATGAGGAAAAGCAGAAATCACAGTCTGATACATACATATATAATTCTAAGCAAAGCATATAAGCACATACACGTGCATACACACATGTCTCTGATTACTTAGGATTGGGAATTACTTCATATCAGGAAACTCTAGAGACTTGAAAGGTATGGGTTTTAGGTACTACACATGCACAGATGGACAGAAAAGCATCCACTTCTGTAAAGCTAATGTGTTTCTCACAATATGTAGGTGGAGAGATGGATGGGAAAGAGGGAGAGAGGCTAGACTATAGTTTATGTTTCCCTTTATCAGTTTTAAGGCAAATAAAATGCATTGCCGTTCCTCAACAGGTGACAGTTGAGGCTTGAAAAGTTGGCCTCAAAGTATCAGTCTGAGAGGTAACTCCAGGAGGCTACTGGCCACAGCCCTCTGCCCTCTAGAAGAGCTCAGAGGGTCTTTACTAGAATCGCTACTTAAAGAATCCGAGACAACTGACTTCCATTGCGTACTTATCTGCTCCTGCCCAGCTCAGACAACAGAATATTTTTGTACTTTCAATCAGTTATGCAAGCCCAGGGATTGTTAGGACTTGGGATCCTGGTATCCCCCACGTTTTGCTACAATCCATACGTTGTCAGAAGTGATTGACTATAGTTATTATTTTCAATCAGTAGGAGCCGTGGGAAGCGGAGACACTGAGGGATTGCCATAGTGTTCTAGTCCATTGCTCTCCACCCTTTCTTTCTTTCATGTTCATGTATCCTTCTGATCCATTGTGTTACTATGTGGCCCAGGTGAAGAGGGAAGTTGCACCACGTACCAAGTGGCCTAAATAAGGGGGCAGTGGTTGCATCACCACGGCCCCACAGCTTGCTCTCCATCCACTCTTCAGGAAATCAGCTACCTCTTTGAACAGTGGGCCCATGTTGTCTTCCATCAGAAGGCCCAAAGCATCTAGGAATTATTTCTAAATTCCTCCTTTACAGCTCATTGTTTCTTTTGCCTCCAGGATGCTGCCTTTTGATGTTGGTGTTCCACCTTGAGTTCCCCGCTTAGTCAAAGGCAGTTTGCTGACACATCTGCTCATTGTCCTGGGTATTGGCCTGGTCCCAAGAGCAAGGTCAAAGGGTGCATAAGGTGCCCCCTGTTTTTCTGAGCTCTACTGTGCTTTGCACTGTTCAGGCATCCTATGTAGCAGATGTCTGAATAGCCTGAAGTCAGCATGCCTGAAGTCCATGGGCTATACTCGGCTTCTTGTTTTCCTTCCTGTCTTCATGTCATGAACTCTGGTTCTCAGGTGGGACAGTGAAGGTTATCTTTGATTCCAATCTTCTAAAACAGTTCTTCCTTCTCAGGGGCAGCTGTGCAGCACCCGTCTTTTGCTCATGACAGAATCACAGTATCCTTGAGGTTGGAAGAGACCTCTTGAGATTGTCTAGTTCAATTGTCCCTGCTCAAAGCACAGTCAGCCTTTGGAGGAGGCTCAGGGCCAAGTCCTTTCAAGCTCCAAATACCTATAAGGATAGAGAAGACACAGCCACAAGTCCATGTCACCCCAGCCAGTGCTTGAGCAACCTCACACTAATGAAGTATTTTCTTATGTTTTCATAGAATTTCCCATATGTCTGTTACTTCCTGTCCCTTCAATGGATTGGACTCAGGACAGTCTCTCTGCGTTTTTGACTCCCTCCCATCATCTCATTGCTATGAGGTATGCCCTGGGGCCTTCTGTCCTACAGAGTGAACAGCCTCACCTCTCGCAGCCCTTCCCACCTTGGGTCCTCCAGTTGTTGCTTCAACAGGCTTTCATACACCAGTATGACCATGCCTTTCTTGGCCTATGAGGGAACCCACAAAATGGATAGCAGTTGTGGTCTCAGCAGTACTGAGCAGGGAAGAGGGATCAACTTCCATTATCTGATTAAAAAAACCCCAACTTCTTAATAAACCCAGGATGGTGGCTGATATAATTTCTTTATGGGTGTGGGCTGCCTCATGCTATCCACCAGGACACACATGCAAAGCTGTTTGAAAGCCCAGTGGCCTGTCATGGTGAAGGAGGTTCTCCCTCCCCCACTGCAGGGCTTTCCATAAAACCCTTGGCCCCAGTCTGGACCCCTACAAAGCACCAGGAGAGAGTGGCAGCCAGCTCCACTTCATGCGAGGCACAACAACCTGTCATACTCTTGCTCCTCCTTTGTGCCCTGCCTCAAGACAGGAGGCCCATTTCCTTTCTTCCAGTCCTCAAATACATTCCCTGAGTGCCTGGATATTCAAAGGCACAGTAGAGGATGATCAAGAGTAGGAACATTTAAACTGGACTGACATGAATCCAAGCAACCTGGTATCATGTTCCTGGAGAAGTGGTTGGTGTCACTACAAAGCTGCTTTCAACTCCCTTTGAATATCAACAAAATTTCTGAGCATACGCTCTCTCCCCTCGTCCAGATCATTGCTGAATAAGCTGAACAGATCAGAGCCAGTACTGACTTGAGGGGAGCATTGCTAATTAGAGCCTGCCAACTTTACTCTGTGCTGCTGATTACAACCCTCTGAGCTCTGTCATTCTGCCAGTTCTCAATCCACCTCACTGTCCACTCATCTAACACATAATTCCTAAGCTTACCTATGAGAATGTTACAGGAGACATTGTCAAAAGCCTTGCTAAAGTTGAAGTAGACAACATCCACTGCTTTCCCTTCATCTACCAAGCCAGTCATCAGACCATCATGAAGGCTATCAGATAGGTCAAGCATGATTTCTCTTTGGTGAATTCATGTTGACCATTCCAAATAAATTTCTTTTCCTTCACATGCTTAGAGATTACATCCATAGTGAGCTGCTCCATCACTTTTCCAGAGATGGAGGTGAGGCTGACTGGCCTGCAGTTTTCTCGTTTCTCCTTCTTGCTCTTTTTGAAGACTGGAGTGGCATTGGCTTTCCTGACAGTAAAGACCAAGGCCAAGAACCCTTGCAGTACCTCCACCTTGACTGTAACCCCTGTGTCCAGTGAAACTGTCCCATTCAGCCTTTGTCCAAGCTGCTGGAAGAAAACCTTCTTGTTGCCCTCCACTTGATTTGTCTGGTTAAATGTTAAGCAAACTTTGACTTTACTAACCTCAACTTTCATAGTCAGACAGCCTGGAAAATGTTCTCCTGAAGGCAAAGGGAGAACAGCAAAAATCATTGGCACAGCCTGTCCACCAGGAGATGCAATGGCCAGTGACTTTTGCAGTGTGCTGAGAGACAGGCAGGAGAAACAAGTATGTGGCAAGTCCTTAAGAACAAGAAGCGTTTCAGTGCTCTGCTGCCGTGTTCAGCACAGGGCAGAGCCCCTTCTGCAAAGGGACTTGCTAATAATCGCAACTCACTGCCCAAGCAAACATCCCCTGCCTGCATGGGACCAGTCCTACACTTGGGAGACACCTTTTGCCTGCCTGATCCTGCCCAGGAAATCCTTGGGCCTCTCATCTGAGCAGATGAAATAAAACTGTATGGGAGACCAAATATGAAAGAAATGAGGAAATGAAGCAGCAGCGTTGACGGAAACCAAAACAGAAGGTGTGCCATGAGGTAGAGTATTTTGCTTTGGAGGTGAGTCTGCTGGAAAATTGCTACCTGTGTGCAGTGCCTGTGGGCCTGGGGCAGTGCAGGAGCAGTATAAAAGCGGGCCCTTCTCCTCACTCTCTCATCCACTTCTCTTCACTTCCACCTCCTCCAGAGCAAGGTGAGTGTGAAACCCTTTCTGTTTCTCCTTCTCTGGCATTTCTCAGTGCTTTTCTGCCCTTTTGTCTGTCTTATCCTTGGTGGCTGGTGGGGTTTTTTGTTGCGTCATGTGGAGTGTTGCTATAGGTTGTTGAGGGTTCCCCTGCATTTTAGGATGGTGAGAAACTCCCTGGGCTTGGTGGAGGTGAAGTGTTGGGCTGAAGGGAAGGAGAAGCCTGGAGCTCTCCCTACAAAACTTCTCGCCCTCATCTCTAGCTTGGCTTGACTTGGCTCTCTTGTGAGGCAGTGAAAATCTGATCTTCACCCACCCCTTAGTCTCTGCTTCCCTCTGCCCGCTCTCCCAGGTGCACCTCCAGCCACAAGACATGTCCTGCTACAGCCCGTGCCGGCCATGCCAGCCCTGCGGCCCAACCCCGCTGGCCAACAGCTGCAACGAGCCCTGTGTCAGGCAGTGCCAGGACTCCACCGTCGTCATCCAGCCCTCCCCCGTGGTGGTGACCCTGCCTGGACCCATCCTCAGCTCCTTCCCACAGAACACCGCCGTGGGGTCCTCCACCTCCGCCGCCGTTGGCAGCATCCTCAGCTCTGAGGGAGTGCCCATCAGCTCTGGGGGCTTTGGCCTCTCTGGCTTGGGCAGCCGCTACTGCGGCACCAGGTGCCTCCCCTGCTAAAGCTGCTGGCCATGACTGTGGGGAAGGTCCCCATCAACCCACAAGATGGTACCTGACCAATGATCGAGCATGAGACTGTGGCATTCCGAGAGGCTGAGGAACCCCAGTACCCTTTGCAGAAGGGTGGGTCCAGCCTGGTCTCTCAGAAAGCATGTCCCATGCCTGCCTTTCCCCTCTTCCACTCTTTCCTTTCCCTCCCGTGTCCTTGTCTTGTGCTCCCCTGGGCTGTGAGCCCCACAAAACCAGCCTGGGCACAACCTGCTGGCCCTGCTTCCTCTCTCAGCCAGGCAGATAGACACCTGGTGTAATTTCCACCACAGCCATGGTGCACAAAACCCTGTCTGTTTCTTTTGCACTCTGTGCTGGTACTTCCATTCAGAGTGGCCATGTTTCCCTTTTTTGACTCATTAAAGTTCTGCTGCATCCCAGTCCATGTCTCTGTGTCATCCTTTCCTCCACAGATGCTCTTTCAAGATGCTTAGGAAGAGAGATGTGTGAGGGGGATGGTTCTAGGAGGGGGTTGATGATGATGGTAATGCTATGATTGTTCACACAAGCTTTCTATGAATATGCTTATTCTTGTATAGGGTGACACTGCTTTTTAGAGTAACCTGACTATCTGGGGATGGGTAGAATTATCTGACGGACCATAGCAACTCCAGAAATGTCTCCTACCAAAGCAGTCTCTGCTCCAAGCTCCTCCCTTTCCTACCCAGCCAGTGCTCCAGTCCTCTCACCATTCTGGCTGCCCTCATTTGATCTTGCTCTATTTGCTGAAGGTCCTTCTTGAATTACAGCCAAAAACTTAACATCAATCACTTGTTTACGCTCCTGATCATACAGTCCAGATGCTGATGACAGTCTTTGGTGTGTGGAACAGTGCTGAGTCTTGTACCTGTTTTGATGGGGTTACCATAAAAGCAATTTTTTCTGATCCTGCTTTTAAGTTTCTGCCTGCAGGGGCTGAAGAATATGTGGGGATACATGGCTGTGTTCTACTAAGACAACTCTACTAACAGTTTTACTTTTGTCTATGACATTATATGGCATGTCACTGCTCTTTTGTGAATTATCATCTGCCTTTTGGGTGACCATTTCCTGCTTGAGCCTCCTGCCCCAGCACGGCAGTAGCAAGGACAAGAGGAATTGGAACTGACGTCCCTCTTCTCTTCTAGGACTGCGAGGGGCTGATGCCCTCACAGGACTTTCTGCAGCCTGGATCCTCAACCAACATCAGCGGTGGCTGTGTTCCCCTTACACAGCAAACACACTGAGATCAAGAGAAAATATCTAGGTAGAGGCTCAGAGATATTTGGCCTGAGAGCCAGGGGCTCTGATGGAGTCATGGCTGCCTCCTTACTTGCAACTGAAAGTGCTCCAAAGCAGACCAGTGAACTGTGTCCCTCCCTCTCATCCTTTTGGGAATGGTAGAGGTTCCTCATGTGCCCCACACACCCCCACAACAACAACCTCCTCACCATTGCTGCTGCAGTGTTTCCAGAGGGAAGGTCCACACAGAGGTGGTTAAAAATCTTTCTTCTGGTGGGTTTCCTTGTCCTACTACCAGATTGTTTGGGATACCATTGTTATCTTACTGATCATGTCCATAGAGATGTAACAACATCCACACTGCTATTTTACTCCCAACAATCACATCTCCTGTGAAGTTCTTTTGGTGTTGCCCTCTATGTAAAGAAGTGGCTAGAATGTGAAGAGTTGTTGCTAAAGAATAGCCATGAACAGGTCAAAAACTTATGGGTAGGAATTAGGGACCAGGACAACAAAAGAAGCCTTGTGGTAGGAGTCTACTACAGGCCGCCTGACCAGGCAGAGCCTGTTGATGATGCCTTCTTACTCCAGCTTGAGGAAGCATCACGATCACAGGCTCTCATCCTGCTGGAGGATTTTAGCTATCCTNTTTTAGCTATCCTGACATCTGCTGGAAAA
>VXBJ01006358.1:1075-29520 GCA_013400055.1 Nycticryphes semicollaris
AGGAATAAGTTCTTTACAATGAGGATAGTGGAGCACTGGAACAGGTTGCCCAGGGAGGTGGTTGAGGCCTCTTCCCTGGCTATATTCAAAGGGAGGCTCAATGAGGCCCTGGGCAGCCTGGTCTAGTTGGGGGTTTCCCTACTGACTGTGGGGGAGTCAGACTAGATGAGCTTTGAAGGTCCCTTCCGGCCCAGATGAGTTTATGATTCTATGACTCTCTTGTCATCAGAGTAACCTCTGGCAGAAGAGCCATAATAACTAGTAGTAAAGCTGGAGAAAACACAGCTTCCAGTTATTTATTTACATAAAACGAGTAAGAGTTCCTTGATAGCTAGGATTATGTTAAGGAATTTTTATTGTACTCCTTGAGGTGAATTAAACACTTATTTTTATTTAAATAGATATTTATTTAAAAAAAAAACCAACAAAACAGTGTATTTGACAGTCTTACCACCACATCAGTTCTATAAGGAGTCATGATACATCATGAGCCAGTTCCTTATATATACTTGCACTGGTATCAATTCTGTCAGTTCTGACATGGGACACCTCATCTTGGCATTGAGTCCATTCCCTATCACCACCTCTGCTGCCCAAAGGTGGACACTAAGTGCTTGCATTTCAGAATGACTACAAGATAATGCTGTGACCATTTCTTATCTCACTATGAAGGGAAACTTCACTCCCTTACAGGGAGTGGTTCTGTCTCTGGCTTTCCTGCTTCCAGACAGTTTAATCCCTTTTGCAGTTAGGCCCTCTTCCTCTCCATTCCTTAGTAACAAGTTACCACTGATGAGCAGTTATGGTTTTAATTTTCCCTTCAAGTATCTGAGGGTACTTCCCTGTGAGTAATTTCCATACTTAAAATAAGGATAAATCTAATCCAGCAGTGTCTGATATTAGCCACAACAGATAATCAGTGGGGACTGCAGACAGGTGGAATGGATGAAGCACATTTTGTGTCAAGAGGAACATAATACTTAACTGCGCACAAATAACTTGATTCTGAATTAGGGCTTCATTAGTGATAGAGCAGCTCCCTTATTGTGGTGCAATGAAAATCAGTCATTGAAAATGGCCAGGAGCAGAAATCTAGGCAAAGATTATAAGAGGTAGGAAAGCATATTGTGATATTTCCCTAAGTAGCTCTGTGATTAAATCTTCCAATCAGATTCTTGCTACTGTATGTAGAGAGCTTAGAGGTGCGTTAATGAGGAAAGTCCAATATTCTTATTCTTTCTGCTTCCATTAGACAGGGCTGTGAAAGCACACAACATTATATTGCAGTATTGTGGCTTTGAATTTGCAGCAATCTTATGAAGAGCAGCAAATAGCACTTATGAGCCTTTTCTATGGAAAACAAACTAACAAAAAAAAAAAAAACCAAACCCAAAAAACACAAAACCAAAACCAAACTGAAACAAAAGACCGAATATGTGGTGAAACATATGAAAGTGAAACAATGAAGTGAGGCATTAGGCCCAGTTTGTTTGTTCATAAGGAAACGGAATTATCAGGATTTAAATAAAAAATCCAAATGTGCTTTTGTAATATAGGCAGACTTCTATTGTGCCCACTTTTCAATTATGCCATTATGCTACAGGGAAAAGAATAAAATTTTAAATAGAAAATTAGCCTTTTTTTTTTTCTTTATTTCTGCTTGGTTGAATACTTATATTTTACTAAAATTCACCCAGTGTAAGAATTTTAACTTCAATCTTCATCACAATAAGCTCTGTTTTAGACAGAAATATATCTGCCTGTTATCTCAGACAGAAATAAACACCAGCTGACCAAACAATCCATCCATCCAAGTATGTATTTTAAATTGCTCATTAAAGTCTTTGAGAGCTTCTTGCTAGACATAAAAGTATAACTTACATATTTGCTCATTCTGTCTTTTTACATACCCACTTCATTGCAGTAGCAATAAAAGCTATAGAGTTATGATTAATTTTGTTGTATGGCTGAGAATATCAAATGGTACAAGCTAAAGAACTTATTAGAGTCTCTACTTATAAAACTGCTGAATACTATTTATACCTAGGGAGATGACAACACTAATGCATAAGTGTTTTTCACCATCCATCTATATAGGTTTATATATTGGCCGTCTTAACCATATTATTATCTGAGTGCTTCCATAATGCCCGAGCGCTCCGTACTGTATTAGGTTATAAATCCCAAGTGACTGTGAGTTGGATTTCAACCTCAATCTTTTTTTAGGTGTTTTTAGTTTTACAGCTCTACTTCTATGGAATTGTCCTTAATTTACACTTAGCTTCGCTGGAATAAGCTCCTAATATTCAATGGATAAAAGTGAGAGCAGAAGCATGCCACTCTTAGTATCATTTTGATTACTCTCATGTAATGTTAAGCTCTGAATTTTTACTTATCTAGAAAATTATTTATAAAAAAGTGCTAATGTAACAAATAAAAATTATATTTGCATAAATAGAGTCTGTGGAGACCTGTGTCCTACAAAGACAATGGATAATTAAAAACAATAAAGGAAGAAAAAAATACATTTCATTAATGACTTTTAATATTAGTTTGTTATTAAAATACACGGTTAGAAAGAATTATACTTTGTTCAGAAGACGACAGTAATATTTCCTAAGTAGTTATGTGTGACAGCACTATAATGTGTTTCAAAAATATTTTCAGGTGTTTATTGGATATTTTTACCCTTTGTAACAAAAGTTTGTAAAGAAGGACTGAAATGAAATGAGAAATATATTAAACATGTGACCTGAAGTACCCTGCTTCATCCCCACCTTCCATAATAGGTTTCATTGTGTTAGTTAATTCAGATAATGATGGGAAGTAGTAAAACAGATTTCTGTCCTTTAACAATTATATCCTTTGGGAGAAAAATTATATTTCAAAGGATTGCTTTAGTGTAAGAGTACTGCATAATGCTTCAGAGAAAGGAGAGAAAGAAGCATGACAATGAGGGACTAGTCTGGCAATTTTGCCACAGCCTCTATCAAGGGAAATGGGCCCTCGGACCAGTTTTTCTCACTGTAGGTGGTCCAACTAATTTAAAAATTAAGTATTTATTAGGCATCAGCCTCATAATTATAATCCTTTTTTAGGATTAACTAGGGGAGAGAAAAAAAGCTAAATATGACTTTGCTGTTATCCTCTTCTATCTCTTTCCATCACAAGCTATTGCCATTGGGAGAGGAAATAGTCTCGGGAAAGAAGTAGCTTATTTCTATTCTATCTCTGTTGAAAGCTTTTGGACCCAATGCATGCTTGAAGGGTGACAAGTAGTCTTTCTCTTGAAAATATCTGAAGTGTTTTGGGTTTTGGTTCCCATCTGACTGGAAAAAAAAAAAAAAGAAAAAAAAAAGAAAGAAAAAAATCAAAACCCAAGACAACCCATTTTATAATCACAATATAGGAAAGTTTGTTAAGCAGTTGATTGGTCTTCTGTAAATGGCAGGAGTTAAAACTTCATTATATTTCTTTGAAATAGGATTACTAAGTGGGTCACAATGCTTCTTTGCAAACTTTCTGCTTAGCTTCTACTCAAAACTGAAGTCTTCACCACTTAGTGTTGGATCTACAGGTTCTAGCAAAGAAAAGGCTTCAGAAGAGTGACAGTATAAAATAGAATATCACATTTTTTCTAATAGTGATTTTAATACTCATTCCTCTAAAATACCTTACCAGCATTTTAATTATATACAAGGTCTGTAATTTCAAGAGTTTACTGATTGTTTATTTTCTGTGTTACTTGAGTGTTCCAATTCTAATCTTAATTTCTTTTTTTTTTCCCTCTGTGCTTCTACTACCCTTTACAAAATCCATCTTAAGATACAATAATAAAAGTGAGCTCTAAACAACAAAAGAATCCTCCGATACCCCAAAACCTGAACCTTTTCTCACAGACTTTATTCTTCCTTAGCATAGTATTTGGTTCTAAAATTCAAGTGGGACTCACCATATAATCTTTATTTCCATTTCACCAACATGAACTCTGACTGACGCTCCAGAATCAAAATGAACAACCCATTATAGGAGTTCCCTCATTATTACTTGCTTGTCCTGAGAACAACTCACAGTTAATCAAGTAGCTTTCCCATTTTAAAAATCACTAGCTACTCCACGCCTATAATTCAAGATCATCTTTCCCCAACCATGTCCAGCTGCAGCTCACTATCCTGCCCCTGACAGCATGTCTCACCACTGATCTCCCCAACACACTGCTCTGTTCCCTCTTCAGGTGACTCCCTGAAGAGTGAATAAGGTCAGCAGCTTGCTTTGGCCCTCAGAAAAGGGAGAATATCTTGGGTCCACCATCCCATGCAAGAGCCAACAGCCCAGTAGGCATTGCTTTGGTCAAACAGTTATTTTTATGTTATACCAGTTATACCAGTTCAGTGTGGTGTGTATTTTCCTAAATCTTTCTCCAAAAAAATTATGCTGGCCGTATAATCCAAATAGCTAAGGAAGCTGAGTATTGGAGACTTGCGCCTTGATATGGAATAGCTTTTTGAATTAATAATTACATAGGGTTATTGTAGGTGTGAATAAAGATAAAATAATATCAAGATTTATACACACATCATCATTAGAGTTGGTACTTTAAAATTGACTGAACTGACCCTTGAAAAGAATTTCTTTTCACAATTCAGTGAATTTTGAATATGAACAAATTTATTATGTACAATGTATACAAAATTTACTTCGCATTTTTCAAAATTATAAGTAATTCTGATTCCTTATTTCAATCATCAATAACATGCGGTGGTGCTTAAATTAAGCACAAAAAAAAAAGTTCTCCATTAAATATACCACTGATTCTTTTAAATTACTATATCTTATGCAGCTTTCTGTAGGATAAAATCTGTACCCACTTTACACTAATACAGCCTGAGACTGATAATTCAATTTATAGTCTCTGCAACATGATTCCTAAATACCACATTTGAAGAGAGAAACTGATAAGCTTGTCATATTTTTTAAAGCATGATAGTTATAGCATCTGTTAGTTGTCCCTGGATTGTTTTTGATCATTACGTGTGTACAAAAAATACCATACTTTTGGAAGGCAAATAGAATGCTAGTAGTTTATAGTGTTACCCAAAATAGAAAAGCAGTGCATATCTCGACAATCGCACACACACAAAAAAAATATCGTTTAAAGATTTCTACTGAAGATGCCTTTTCCCAGGTGGTCAATTGCACTTGTCATCTGTTATTTTGGAAAATGCACAGAATTTAATAGATGAGGTATATCAAACTAACTACATTAGAAACATACCAGCTGTCAATATGGCTTTGGCCCAACAGCATCTTCTGGGAAAAGCAAATTCTGAAATGCAGACAGTATACTATTGGTCTGATAGAATGATTATAAGTTTTGCCATCTGTTGCATATTTCACAATTAATTGTGATTGTATCAACAGATATTCTCTAAAATCCACATTTTCATTTTTATACAAGAAATAGCAAAGCAGAACAGCAACATGTGTCAAATAATGATGTACCAATGCTGGAGCTAAATCAGATAAGCTTCAACATGGTTTAAGAAGATCGATATCTAGGGTACTAATTACAGTAAATAGATCCAAAAATATCAGTGTCAGTGCAGAAAACCAGAATTATCTATCATTGCTTGAAAAACTTACTGATTTTTGCTTTTCAAAGCTATTCCATTGTACATCAATATTCTATTTCTATTGAACGTTTCGAAGTCCTCAGTTGAATGTTACTGAATTTTAATAACAGGAACCTGTTTACTCAAATATAAATGTAAAAGCTACAAACATTATGAAATGCTTCATGGCTAGCTCTGAACTATAGAGGAATTACTTGCATGTAAAATTAAATGTCTAGACAAAGCATTTAAGGTGAGGCATCATGACAGTGTTTAAAGTTATATCAGAAAATATAAAGAAAAAATTAATTATGTTTGCTTTCTGGGGGGTTATTTTTTGCTTATATTCTTTTCTCCATGTTATAGCCCTAGTTTGTTTCGATTTTTGTTTCATCCTTTCTTCCTTTACTTCTTCCAACATGATCCCCATCTGTTGCCAAGTGAAAGGCCTAGTTCTAGACTCAGCTACTATTCTTCAATTTTGGCTTTTTGCCTCTGACATTAATAGGCTCCATACAGGGCTATGGGTCTGATTGCATTTATTTAAAAGTGAGATGAGACTCATAGAAGCAACTTCATGATCAGACAAGTCTTTGATAACATTTGTAACACTGAAGGCATAATTCAAAGATTTTTGAAAGAAGACATAGAAATATTGTATTATTTAAACTGTTTCATCTTAAACTCACATTTTACTTTACCCAAAGAAAAGACATCAGTCATGTCAGCTTTGTGCAAAGTGACTGAACAGGGCTTAAAGCAAAAGGAAAAACTGTAACAACATGTTCTTCATATTGCCTAAACAATAAAGTGCACTCAGACAACCTTTCACTTTCTCAAAATCTTCTCTACTTACTTGTAGTTATGAGTTACCTCAAAGATGGAGCAGGGAGAAGGGAGATAGTGTTAGACCCAAATGATCTTCAGAGATGCCATTTGACCAAAGACTTTGTATGAGGTTTGTTTCTTTCACTAGCACCAAAGTTATGTAGAACTTTGCATTGTAAAAATTATCTCAGTTTTACCCAGTAACAGTATCACTAGGGAAAAAAAAAAAAAAAAAAAAAAAAGGAGAGAGAGAAAAGAGAAAGAATAAACTTTCTGTGTATGGTGTGCATGTATGTGTATGATATCTTCCTTAATAAGAAAATTTCTGCATTTCACATAGGCCTTAGTTTCCAAATGACTCAAAGTGTGTAAACACAAGTTGGGAACACTGTAATAATCTATCCAGATGACAAACACAAGAAATCCAGTAGCAAGGAAAGGACTTCAGACAAGAGGTCACATAATCCCAGCCAAATACAAATGAGTAAAGCTGCTGTACCTATCTTTCAACAGTAATTGTAAAGGTTAACAGAAGTCTGATTTGCAAATGCTAGTGAAGAAAGAGAGGGAATCAAGTGATTGCATTCAACCTTTGTGATGTATTTCTGTTGCTTTATCATGGAATTACAGAATTGGTGTGTTTGGAAGGGACTTCTGGAGCTCATCTGGTCCAACACCCCTGCTCAATCAGAGACACCTAGAGCCAGCTGCCTTGGACTGTGTTCAGACTTTTTTTAGAATCTCTAAAGAGAGGGACTCTGCAACCTCCCTATCTTGCCCATCGACCCCAGCATTATTTTTTCTCATTGAACTGTAGGCAGCTGGCTTTTATCTATAACCCAAATAAAACTATAAATAGGAGAATCACTGAGCTGGCATACTCCATAGAAAAAGACAGACAGAGAAAAATCTTTGTCTTCCTTGTACTGAAAAAAACTATAATTTCTGCTTCTTTCCCTACTATTCTTGTAACTTCATTAACTGACTGACGAAGGCAAAATAAAACAGAAGTCTGCAGAGCCTAACATGAGAGGGCCTTCACTGTAGGAAATGACTGTCCAATATTCTGAAGTCTCTGGAAATTCCAAGAAATAAAAATGAAGCCATCTTATTACAGTAAGCTCACTCTTTCTTAACTTGAAAGCCACATCAATTCATGACTGCTCAGATCATTGGAGGCATTTGATGATATATGGTACATGGATTATTTTTTTGTTGGATTTTTTGTTAGTTTTATGTTGTTTTCTTCACTGTTTGGCAATCAATCAGCACAGTGAATATTGTCTTTTAGGACACCAGTTATTAATCTAATAACTAATATTTACCAAACTCAGAACCAGATGAAAAACAAGCTTTCAATTCTTGGGAGAAAAGCCGTATCCTTTCCAAGATATATGATGAAAAGTGGAGAGACTGCCACTAATAGCTTTTTGAGCATTTGCTGCAACTGGAACTTATTAATGGACAGTATCATGTCTATTAATACCAGAGCTAACTTCCTCTATTGGTCATTAAACTACATACGAAATTCTATAAGAAATATAGAATTCTATAGAAAATACGTAGAGAAATATATGTTTCTTTATAATTTCCTTTATGCTTATAAATAATTTGATTGACAGAGTAAATTAATAGATGGGTTTTTTTCTTATTTTCGTGTAAGGATTTTGTGTATGTTTCTGGAGCTGTCACTAGGAAAGATCTGTATGTTTTACAAGTACAGTCACCAAGCCACCACGGTGTCTGAATGGATGTACAGAGAAATTATCACAAATGCACAGAAGATTTTTGTCAAAAAAAAAGTTAACTAGATGCATTTCAAATTAATTGCACAGGTTATGACTTTGCTGGCATAAACCCAAAAACCTTTGCTTATGCCCAGCTTTAAAACTATTTTATAATATTAGGTATTAAACTGCAGTACTAATAAAAGCCCATATATGAATTTTTATTTCAGAGAAGACACATTTACAACAGATCTTGAATAATTTTACATTTTGGTTACAAATTTGAACATTATAGGTAATATTGTATGGTATAGATACCTACTGCCTTATTCTTCTCTAAAATATTCTGTGTTTCCCATCAATTAGTGAAACATCACAATTTTCTTTTTAGTTATCTCTGCCTTTAGACTAATATTTTAATTCTTGGTCATTATTAGAGCTATGAGCCAACTGAAATTCATACTCTGGCAACATCCTTCTTTCCCTTTTCTTCTCACAAGCTCTTGAGTTTAAAGGACTGTATCAATCATATTTTCAAGTCAATTACATTACGCTGTTTCTTTTGGATACCCTTAACAGATTTCTCAAAATGAAAATATGTCAACCTGCTGGGAACTGAATCCAGATTCCTCACTTAATGACAGAACCTTTGCTTTGCTATTTCTCATTTTATTCTTTGGTCAAATAACAGCTTCAGTAATATTAATTGTCCTTCTCTTTCTGTAAAGCAGCTCCTATTTTTATTTTCTTGAAGTTAGCATAAGGTCCATTTATCTGTTTATTATTTTCCAGTTCTCTCTTCCATCTTGGAGTAGTAGGCCCCTTTCCTACAGAACATACTTTCTGAAAAATATGGCAGCAGAACATTGTTTCACAACCACCGATTTTGGCACAACGTGGTATCTAAAATCCACTGTGAAATAGATTAGTGAACTTAGATCTGTGGCTTTTCAGCTCATTCATTCTCTCTTCCTATATTTCTACTGTATAAGCAGAAGCTGTATTTCTAGTTTAGCAGCCTTTTCCTTGAAGGTGATTTTCTATAGTATTAGGTAAACCTAATCCATCTGATTTTGGACTGCTGTTGTGTCCGTATAGCATTAGCTGCAGCAGTTATTGACTTTCTTTTCTGCTACATGTTGTCAAAGAAGCATGGAGGATATCACCACTGCCTGTGATATCAGAGCTTTTGTAGTGCTGATTATATGAGTTGCTGAACTCAGTCTGAAAAGCTGCTATCGAAAGTATAATGCCCCAGACTCATAGCACTTCTTTGCCTGCTGACATTAGAAATTTACTCCACTTCTGTTTTCAAACTACCTTCTCTGTGTTGCTGTCTGTTGCTTGAACCTATTCTTCCAGGGATTAGTAGGAACTTATATTTTAATTGTAATTACAGAATTCAAGTTTACACAGGACATGAAACCAGCTGCCTAATTATAACTGTCTTTTTTTTCCATGGAAAGCCAAGTGTCCTGCTGTTGTCCTAAACCAAGACAGTTGGTCATTTAATACTGTAACCACATATCTCACCCATTCTTCTTTTAAGGAACTTATATGGCTACTGACTTTGTGTCCTAAATCGTAGCAAGGTGTTAAATATTTTTTATTTCACCTTTGTGATGAAGTGAGTTCTACAATATTATGTCATTTATAAGACCTTTGCGAAAACTGGACAAAAAAATACAATCAATTATGTAAATATAATTCAAAATAGTAACTTAGTTCTTTGAAATTTTAATAGTAAATAATTTTATACTGCATGGTAATGATTGCTCTTTGATTTTCTGCCTTTTTTCAAATTTATTGCCAGAGGCTGATAGAGAAGAACCCATGTGAAAAAAGAAAAAAGAGGTCTGCATTAAAGGTCTAGCTACAAAGAAATTTCAGAATCAACTTTCCCTACAATTAATTTCCTATCTCCCAATGTTCTAACCATATAGAGGTACATCCAGTAGCAGGGACAGCCATGTTGCTGTTAAATGTGTGCCTCCCAAAACAGAAAGAATTTTATGCATGGTTGCCACTGCATCTGGTAGTGAGTCAAGGTTCTAGGTTCCCTGCACTAAACTAGGGAAGGTTTACACATCGCAAAACCAGGATCAAAACCAGTCAGCAGGCTGAACAAACAGCTGGTAAATTAACACTGAAAGCAAACTGTTGCAGAACTTCCACCTCAGTCTAGAATTTGGGCTGAGTTTTGGGCAGCTGCCTCTTCTTCTTCATTCTTTAGGAATAAACAGGATCCACTTTTAAAACCTACTGTTGCTGCTATTTTGCATTTTTATGCAGTAGATACTAGAAGCATTTCTGCAGGGATTGTTTACCTGGGCTCAGTGGTATTTTCAAGCTGTGAATTCCTGCTTGCCCAGGGAGAAGCCTGAGGACTCAAGTTCTGCCAGTGCACAGAAAACACAACATCTTAGTTAAAAACCACAGGCTACAAAACAGAGGCTGAATCTGGAAATAAGGAATCTCTCAACCAAGCAAGTGCCCCAGCCAGTAAGTTTGTATTTAGATGCTTCTTGAATGTTGTCCTCTTTGCCTCCCATTGCTTTCCATTAAAGCTATAGGAAGAAGTAGACTTAGACTTCCTCAGTGAACTTTTTCTACACCAATAGAAAAGCGCATCTCTTTGAGGTACAAAAAATAGGTTTATATTAATTATTGCACAATAATATTCTATAATTCTTCAGAAAAAGTGACAAATGTCTTAATAGGAAAAACATAATTTCTTATCAGTTTCAGTCCTTTCTTAAGGTCCACAAGGCCAAATTCAACTGGGGTCGACGTTCCACCAAAAGCATAGTCTGGCTTTTACTAGTGATCCATGGTAGTCAGTACACCACATCCGCTGTCCTCCCCTCATCTATCCATCCAGTTGTACCATCATAGAAGGCTATCAGGTTAGTCAGATGATTTCACCTTGGAGAATCAATGTTGACTACTTCTGATAGTTTTATTTTCCCCCAGATGCTTTGAGATGATGCTCAGATCAAGCTGTTCCATCATCTTTCCAGGGATGGAGGTGAAGCTGCTTGGCCTGTAGTTTCCCAGCTCCCCCTTCTTGCTCTTTTTAAAGACTGAAGTGACATTGGCTTTCCTTTAGTTCTCAGGCACCTCGCCTGTTCTCCAGGACCTTTCAAAGATAATGGAGAGCAGCTCAGCAATGGCTTCTGCCAGCTCCCTCAGCACTTGTGGGTGCATCCAATCAGGACCCATGGAATTGCAGGCATCCAGTGTACTGAATGGTTCCCTAACTTGGTCTTCTTCAATCAAGGGGAAACCTTCTTTCATACAGATTTTCTCTGTTTCCACCAATGTCTGGGACTCCTGAGGGCTGGCCTGAGCAGTCAAGACTGAAGCAAAGAAGACATTTAGCAATTCTGCCTTCTTTGCATCCTCTCTCACCATGGCAGCCGTCTCATTCAACAGCTTTTCTCTAGTTTTCCTTTTGCCTCCAATATACTTGAAAAGCCCCATTTTGTTGATTTTGACATCCTTTGCGAGGTTTAATTCCAAGGAGGCCTTGGCTTTCCTCATTTCATCCCTACATACTCTATGCACATTCTTGTAATCTTCCAAAGTGGACAGTCACTTTTTCCACTCATCATTCCCTCCCTGCCTTTGACAAGCAAGAGGTCAGTGAGAGCCCTTTCACCCTGTCTATTGCCTGCTAGAGACATCTGCTTTAGGTATTTAATTCCAGCAGGAGTAAATATGATGCTGAGCCAGAGACCTGGGACAAAGTCTGCTATTTAATGCCTAAAGAGTATTTTGATGTCCTGGTATTTATCTTTACATTGTCTTTAAAACAGAATGACTCCACAGTATTTGCTCTTTGATTTCTGAAACACAGGCTGTGAACCCAACTGAAAGTTAAAAAGCTACCAGCCCAATGGATACTGAGCCTTCAAGTGGAAATTTCATGTAATTTCAGTAGTTTCTGTATACTTGCCTACATACGTTTAGAAGTAAAGTTTTGCAAATGAATGGAAAAGCCACTAATTGTGCCTATTTGCAGAAGCCAGTATTTGCAGAAGTCTTTATTTGCAGAAGGCCCACTGTATGTATTCTTCTGATCAAGAGCTATAATTGCCAATCTACTTTAAATGTGAAGTCACATATTACCTATTTGGATGACTACAATCCTGGAATAAATATGTAAAGCTACTAAAAATTTTGTCTATATGAAAAGATTTTTATTTTAATCTTCATTACACCTTTAAAAAAGTGCTGTGGCATTATTTATGTATTTTCTTTCTATGGGATATGATTTACCAGTTCCTGTGATAGCAATCTTACAGATATCATCAGTATGTCACATATTGGAATTTTAAAGATGTCTAGCACACCTAGGTGTAGATGATAGGAGCTGGAATAGAAATGTCATAGCCAAATTTATGAAATCTCTTCACAGGACAGTGAACATATCCATTAAATATATAATAAAACCTCCTTATGTTTGAAAAAAAAATCTGCTGCTACTGCTGCTGCAGTGACAGGCCAAAATGTTGCTGCTTTTGTCATCTGTTAGAGCCAGCAGTTGTGATGGAAATGGCATCACCAGCACTGTCACCATGAGCACTGCTAATAAATCTCTGGAACTGGAAGGAGGAATGAGAACATTCAGAGGAAGAAAGCTTATTTAAAATTAATAAGCCCTTCCACTGGTGAAAAAGGAAGCTTAATGCATATGATACTGTACAAGGGAAGCTCTTATGAAACAGAAAGGTTACATTTAGTCTACAGCTCTGTGCTTGAGTTTAAAACATGACAAGCATGTAAATTTCCATGTGAGATAAAATACCATAATTTTAATGTTTTTTTCATGTACTTCTGTGGTAATGTAGAGTTTGGAGAAATGGCAATACATTTTACTAGACCTTTGACTGTTTGAAAGTACCAAAAAACTCCCCAGCTTTTGGCCACACAAGTGTTTGTTTGGGCTTTCATATTTGATCTTTTAAGACAGGTTAGAAAATGAAGACAATACTATGGGCATGAACAGCATCTATATTATGGCAGAAAACTAAATATGGTCTTTGGGATTCATTACTAACTAGCAGATTTTTTTCACATTTTTATTAAAAGATTCTCCTGAAAGATAACTTTATGCAGAGAACAAAAAATGCAAGAACAATTAGAACTTAAGTATCTAATATCTATGCACTGATGTCCTTCAAAAACTGGCTTACTGCCGAACTAGCTGGGGTGGAAAAGAAATGCTGGTATTTTAATTCTGTGACATAAAACAAAGCTCTACCATATTTCTATTCAATATTAAAGTCAAGTAACAGTTGTTTGAGCTTGTCATCTGCACACTTTTTTTTTTTGGTCATGTACAGCAGCTTTCTTGCAGACCTGTTGCAAGCAGTGATAGCAGGTATTCAGAAGCAAGAGCAGCTCTCAGCTACACAGGACTTTGAAGTCTTAATTTTCCCAATAGTGCAAGTATTGAGTTTGGGATCCTGCGTCGTAACCCATTCAATCCTTGTTGTACCTATTATATCCCTGATTAGTTACCATGTGACACCTTTCTAAAACTGCCAAACGGCACTGTGCATGCACTTGATAAATGAGTGGTGCTATTCATACTTTTCCTTCATTTCCCTAAAGGTCAAGCTTTCTTTTATTATTCCAGCTACTTTTTGAACTCATAATCTATCTGCCTAGCCACTTAGCTGTCTTTTCCAGGTTTTATCTCGGTGCTTACCAGTGCACTATTTGAATACATCATAAGGGTATTTATAAATTATGCATATATTCCTGTTCTTTCCTTAGTAATATGAGGGCAAATTTACATTGAAATGCATATAGATGAAATCGACACTATAAAAAAAAATATTACTTAAATAATGTTCCAATGAGGGGGAAGATTTGCATTTAACTTTGCATTTAAGAGCTCCAGTTTTGCCCATATATGGGCAATTTTACAGATAGGAACAGAAATGTATCTGTCTAAACAAATATAATGGAAGTTGTTGGTTTGTTCCTGGTTTGTTTTTTTTGATTTTTTTTTTTTTTTTTTTGTCCTGGCACTGAATTAACATTTATAATTATAGTTAGCTTATTTATAGGATGCACAAACTTAGGGCCAGAAGGCACTAACAGGCTTTTACTGCCCTGAGCAGCCTCATCAGGAATGCACACCCTACATTGCAGTGTTCTCGTGTTCAGCTGTGTCTCTGCCTACTATCACTTACTGAATGGCCTTCCTGGATGGACCCCGCTCCTGACTCATCACCTCACCTTGGTGGGACTGATAACCCTGTCCATGTAATGAGGCCAGTGGGAATGAGCCTGGATATCATGCCCTGAAATATGTTGGGGGACGTCACCCTTGGCTCTCAGCTTGCCTGTCTTTGGGGAGCAGCTGCACTCTGCTTCACATTGACATTGTATATGTACTGATTCCTTCAGACAAAAATGACAGTTTTCTGAATTATAAACTAATCACAAGACACACAAAACCAGTCAGTATAAATATGTATGTCTGTATGACAGAAATTAAAGAAATTCAGGAACTGAAAAATGATGTCCCATTGATTTGTTTTTTACTTCATTGTGAGGGTGAGAGAAATTGTGGATGCTCCATACCTGGAGGTGTTCAAGGTAAGGTTGGATGGGGCTTTGAGTAACCTGGTCTAGTGGAAGGTTTCCCTTCCCATGGCAGGGGGGTTGGAAGTATATGATTTTTAAGGTCCCTTCCAACCCAAATCATTCTATGATTAAACAATTCTATGATTATTAGGCATTTATCGGAAAATAAAAAAAAAAAAAA
The DNA here is from genome assembly GCA_013400055.1 of Nycticryphes semicollaris. Classification (NCBI taxonomy): domain Eukaryota; kingdom Metazoa; phylum Chordata; class Aves; order Charadriiformes; family Rostratulidae; genus Nycticryphes; species Nycticryphes semicollaris. Next base: position 16,027 of record VXBJ01006358.1, read on the forward strand.
ACCAGATTGCAGCAACTTTCCACCCAAGTATTAATTTTACACACCACAGTATTAATTTTAAAATAATTACCAAGACAAAAAAAAAACCCACCTTTTTTCTTATTCACAGTTCTAGCAAGTGAACATCATAACAGCCATAGTGATCATATAAACCACAATAAAAATAATACACAACACAATTAAGTCAGTTATTGATGGCTATAAAGCACTGGTAAGTCACAGAAATGAGTAAGAAAGGAAATTTAATGTACACCATTTTACGTACAAGTACATCCAAAATGATGATGTAGCTCACAGTAATTGCAAAGTTTTGTACAAGGTGTTCTAGTTGACCTTGGTATGTGCAAGAGGTTTGAACAGACTCCTCCTTTCTGTGATTCTGTGCTATGAAAGTTTCATAAATTTATTGCTAATCCTTTTGACTATTCCAAAAATACTAGCCTGTGACTTCTCAAGTTTCATTTTGCTTTTGCATGTACCATGATGGATAACTACATGTACATGTCTGTCTTTCAGTTTCTCCTACCATGACTGTCTAAAGATCTGTCCCCATATCACACTTTTACCTTCATATTAGCTCTGTATGCCTGATGTGCTGCTTATTTGTTTTATGACCCCACTCCTTCTCATTAGCTCACATTCAGGACTTAAATATACAATCTTAATTCCACTTAAATAAACTACTGTGCAAGCTTGCAAGCTCTGAAATGAATAAAAGTCCAGCACATAATCTCAGAAGAGATATTTAGTTCAAGACCCAGCATTAACGAGCTTGCTTTATTTATTTATTTATTACTTGAATTGTAGATAGTGTGAGGTTCTATCTCTTAAATCCAAATTCACACGGGGAAGAAAAAAACAAAAAAAAAAACAAACCAAAACCAAAGATACAATTTCCATCTTAGGATTTCCCTGAACTATAGGTCACAAGAAGCTCAAAGAGCGTAATAGACATATGTCATCAAAAGTTTTCCTTGTTCTTATAAACCTGTAAAATTACTTTTTAAAGTTTTTAAAGCTACTGTTTAAAGACAGGATATATAGACCCTTGAGTTATCTTTTTAGTTAGAATATTTTTATAAGCAGAACTTCTTAAAGTGTAATTCATATATTTATAATGTCTATATGTATATCTCCATATGTGTATATTTGTAGACCACTTTCTATATTGATGTTAAAATTAATACAGATTCTGCTGCTAATAGGATTCTCTCAATGTCTCCCCCTACTAGTGCTAGAAGGAAGTTGATATAGGAAAATACAATCAGCAGAGGAAATTAAAAAAAAATCTACTTCCTAAATTCCCACTTCCTTGCATATCACAGAATCACAGAATTATAGGGATTGGAAGGGACCTTTGGAGGTCATCTAGTCCAAACCCCCTGCCAAAACAGGTTAACCTAGAGCAGGCTGGACAGGAACGCATCAAGGTGGGTTTTGAATATCTCCAGAGAAAGAGGCTCCATGACCCTTCTGGGCAGCCTGTTCCAGTGCTCTGACACCCTCAAAGGAAAGAAGTTCCTCCTCGTGTTTAGATGGAGCTTCCTATGTTCAAGTTTGTGCCTGTTGCCTCTTCCTGTCACTAGGCACCAATGAGAAGAGCCTAACCCTATTCTCTTGATGCACACCATTTAGATATTTATAAGCATTGATGAGATCCCCTCTCAGCCTTCCCTTCTTCAGGCTAAAAACACCCAGGTCTCTCAGTCTTTCCTCATAAGAGATATGTTCCAGACCCCTAATCATCTTTGTAACCCTTTGCTCTTCCCCCTCCAACAGTTCCCTGTCTTTCTTGAACTGGGAGTCCCAGAACTGGACACAGTACTCCAGATGAGGCCTCACCAGGACAGAGTAGAGGGGCAGGATGACCTCCCTCGACCTGCTGGCTGTACTCTTTTTAATGCCTCCCAGGATGACATTGGCCTTCTTGGCCACAAGGGCACATTGATGCCTCATGGTCATCCTGTTGGCCACCAGGACTCTACAGAGCTCTTTCCCACAGGTCAGACCCTAGACTGTTACCAGTGTTCAGGGTTATTCCTCCCCAGGTGCAGCACCCTATGCTTGTCCTTTTTGAATTTCAGGTTTCTCACTGCCCAACTTTTTGTCCTGTCCAGAAAGGTCTTGCTGAATGGCAGCTCATTCATTTCTTTATTCATTCCCACAGCATCACTTTATTTCATCTAAAGTGATGATGGTTTCATGATCTGGGATCTGGTTGGTTTCATGATCTGGGATCTACAGATGACAATGACTCTGGGATCTACAGATGACAATGAAAGATATTGTAAAAGATTGTCAGCTATGAATGAAAATCTTATATCTAGAGACAGCACAACTGTTTATGAGTTCAGCCACTTCTCATCCCGCAGTAAGGAAGATTTTTGGGTAAAAAGGATCATTCTCACTCACTCAAAAACACCAATCAGCCACATCACTTTAGATGTCTCAGTTAAAAGGGAAGTACACAGCAAATTCCATCCCATTAATAGAATATATTGTTAGAAGCTGTTTGCATATAATGGATTTAACCTCTGAGCATAGGACTAATTTTGCTTAATTTCATCTCTCTTCTGAGTTAAGTGTTTATATTCTCACTGCAGAGAAGAGAAGGCAGTACTTTAAGGTGAGTAAGCTGTCTGATTTTAAATGCTTGCTCTTGGATGTGAGGAATAACACTGTAAAAGTACCAGCTTTTCCTTACTGATTGGCCAGAATCTAGCTAACTAACTCAAAGGTAGGTGTGTACCTTGTAGATGTTTACATCTGTTCAGGTAATAATTTGAATGCCAGAACAGAAACAAATGTGAAATTAGATAAAAGATATTTTGTAGGTATTTTCTATTTGTTACTGTGCCGCCTTCTTTCCCTTGTGCAAATGCATATGGGCAACCAGCATATACTTTTATTTATTACTTTCCCCTCAAAATAAAGATTGTAGTACTCATTAATTCCCAGTAGAGATAACCACCCTGCTACTACCCAATACCTAATTATTACTCTTATGTACATGGAATTACATGAGGTGCTGCAGATGAATAACATAAGTAAGGCTCCAGTCAGTTTTTATAGGATTAAAGTTTGAGGTCCTCATTTGAGTGAGTACTTTGCTTTTATTTGTAGCTAGAGGGGCATTAATAACACACCAATGTTTTGGCCTTTGCTGAGCAATACTCCAAAAGTAATGTTTGGGGAAAATGCATCTGTTAACATTTTCTGCATAGCACTAGTGAAAAAAATTCCCATTAAATAAGAAGTTTTCAGAAGAAGTAATGGAGACAAGATAGATATTTTCCAGAAAGTAGAAGTCTCATCAGGCAGAAAATGTTTGTTTTGTAATTAACATAATGTGGCCTTTGTTAAGGAATGTGATAGTATTTTTCTTAAAGGTGACAATTGTCACCTTCTATATTTCAGTTTAAACTTTCTACTGAGAAAAAATACTGAAGGCCAAACATGGATGGTTAGATAGATAAGGATTTGTTTCTTATCAAGTATGTGTGCATCTCCTGTCTTTAAGCCAGTGATACTGTATGTCTGAAATCTCTTCTTTTTTTTAATACCGAGATTCATCCTATGTTGTTCGCATCAGCTACCATCATTTGTTCCCCACACAAGTACTTGCTTCATTCCTACCAGTCTGTTCCCAAATGCCAAATAACCTAATTCTAGCAGACTATGGGAAATCCAAAGATAGAATGCCGAAATTCCAAAGCACTGATATACATTTTCAAATGACAAAACTGAAAGAATCATTTCTTCCTCAGCGGCTTCGGGCAACCAAGGAAAACTGAAACACGTGTTTCTGTATCTTCAATAGTATTACAGATGGCTGCATATTTTGAGATTCAGATAATTCCTTTATACATTCTTTAGATAATTATATACATTTTTTAAAGCTTTTACAGACAATCATGGACTTGAGTTTGGGGTATTTTTTCTTTTTTTTGGCAAGCATATTACTCAATAACAGAATTATTCTGATATATCAACTATAATTTTGGTTTAGAATATTTGCTATATTTACTTGAAATATAAGACTCAATTCTTTCAGTAATATTTAAATATATTTAAGTAAAAATCTATTATTATTTATCTGCTTGTGCCTCATCTTCTATCACACCAAACCTGTGTCCCCCTACACCAAATCCCTAGACACTACTTCTCAAGGCTTCCTCAGTTGTACCAGGTCTGTATTTCTCTACACTACATCACTGCATTAGTCATAAATATCTCATTTTACATAGGATAACTGGTTGTTACTGCTATCTAGACGAAAATGTGTTTGTGCCACAAAAAGATAAGCAAAAGTAAATCAAACTAGTCACACCTGGTCAATTTGAGAAACTGCTGCCAGGGCTAAATCAAGTAAAACAAAGCTGATGAAAATCTTTTTCTTATTTCATAGATAATTTTCACTGCCATCCACTGGACCCATTCCAACAGGTCCATGTCCTTCCTGTGCTGAGGACTCCAGAGCTGGACATAGTACTCCAGGAGGGGTCTCAGAAGAATAGAGTAGAGGGGCAGAACCACTTCCCTCAACTTACTGGCAACACTTCTTTTGATGCAGCCCAGAATATGGTTGGCTTTGTGGGCTGCCAGTGCACATTGATGTCTCATGTCAAACTTCTCTCATCCACAAGCACTCCCAAGTCCTTCTCCTCAGGACTGCTCTCCAGCCATTCTCATCCCATTCTCTGCCTGTATTTGTGTCTGGGATTGCCGTGACCCTTGCACAGGACCTGGCACTTGGCCTGGCTGAAATCCATGAGGTTTGCTCTCAAACCCACTCCTCAAGCCTGCCCAGGTCCCTCTGGATGACATCACTTCTCTCCAGCGAGTTGACTGTGCTTGATGTCATTCATAAACTTGCAGAGGGTGCACTGAATCACACTGTCCACGTCTCCAGCAAATATATTGAACAGCACTGGTCCCAGTACTGAAGCATGAGGAATGACACTCATTACTGCCTTCCACTTGGACATTGAGCCATTGACCACAACCTTTTGAGTGCAACTGTCCAGCCAGTTCCTTATCCACTGAGTGATCCATCCATTGATTCCACGTCTCTCCAGTTTAGAGACTAGAATATCATACAGAACAGTGTATGTTAAATGCGTAAGTCCAGGTAGATGTTTGCTCTCCCCTTATCTACCAATGCTGTAGCAACATTATAGAAGGCCACCAAATTTTTCAAGCATGACTTATCCTTGGTGAAGCCATGTTGGTTGTCACCAATCAACTCCTTATTTACCATGTGCCTTAGCAGAGATTCCAGGAGGATCTGCTCCATGATCTTGCCAGGCACAGAGGTGACTGACTGACTAGTTCCCTGGTTCTTCCTTTTTTCCCTTTTTGAAAATGAGGATTATGTTTCCCCTTTTCCAGTCAGCGGGAACTTCACCATACTGCCACAACTTTTCAAATACCATGAAAAGTGGCTTAGCAACTTCATCCACCTGTCCCCTCAAGACCTGCAGATAGATTTCATCAGGTCCCATGGACTTATGTACTTTCATGTACCTTAGAAGGTTTCAAACACGGTCTTCTCCTACAGTGGGCAGTTCTTAATTCACATAGCCCCTGTTTTCACCTGGTCCTTCAGCTCATTAGATATGAGAAAAGGGGTTGGCAGTGAAGACTGAGGAAAAAAGGTGGTTGAGAACATCAACCTTCTCCTTGTCTATTGTTACCAGTTTGCCATTCTTCCTCATCATGGCTTTCTTTAATCTTCCTTTTCTAGATGACATACCTGTAGAAGCCCTTATTCTTAGCATCCCTTGCCAGATTCAACTCCAACCACACCTACTCTCACAGGTCCACGTCTTTCTTGTACTGGGGATCCCAGAGCTGGACACAGTACTCCAGGCGGGGTATCACGTGAGAGGTATAGAGCGGTAGAATCACCTCCCTGCTGGCCATGTTTCTTTTTATGCAGCCCAGCATATGATTGATCTGCTGGGCTGCAGGTGCCCTGTGCTGGCTCATGTCCAATTTTTCATCTACCCATATCCTTCTCTACAGGGTTGCTTTCAATCCATTCATCCCCTAGTCTGCACTGACATGGGAGATTATTGTGACCCAGGTACAGGACCTTGCACTTGGCCTTGTCAAATTTCATGAGGTTTCCACAGGCCCATTCCTTAAGCCTGTAAAATAAATCCCTCTGGATGGCTTCCCTTTACCTCTGACATATCAACTGCACCAATCATGTCATCTGCATACTTGCAGAAAATACAACAAAAATTTATGTAGAAAATATAGAACAAAGCATATAATTCTATTTATGGAGAATATCTACCATTACATTTAGATAAAAAATGCATGTGTTGATTCAGCTGTATTATGAATAATTGTCTCTTTTTTTTTTTTTTTTTTTTTTTTGAGCTGCTGTCAAATCTACAGTTCCCTTTTCCGTTCTGACTTGGAATTTTATCATCAAAGCCAAGGATATTCTTTCACTCATAATCTCTCAACTATGTCATAGTAAATGGGTCCTTACTAGTTTTCTTACGTTTAAAGTCATAGTCCTAGCCTCCACTTTGCTAGTACCAATATAAATATCTTGGGAGGCTCAACTTTGATTAGTCTCAAAGGAGGTTTATATCTTTGGGTGATGCTACAGCAGAAGGTATTTAAATAACTCCATTCTCTCTTCTCCCTCTCTTTTTCCTCATTTCTTTCTTCTTTTCTTGTTTCAGACTTCTACTCCACCTCCTAAAATATTTATTTTAAATGGTACAAAAAGTAGAAATTATAATTGTTCAAAATTTGAAAATTAAAAAGTTCATAGAATATTTTTTCTTTAGCTAAATATAGTCTCTTATACCTAACTTTTCCAAGTCCTAGAATTTCTGCTGGCAAACTGCCCTGCCTGTTTAGCAATATGCTCGGTTTTTCCCAAGTACCTCAGCCTTTCAAGAGACTGATGAAGTTTGATCTCACATCTCAGCATTTTCAGAACAATGCTTTAGAAGGGTGGGAGCTAGAAAAATTCTATTCATAGCAGCAAGCTACATGGTCAATCACCTCACTCTTTTCTTTTACTTTGTTGATAGTTTTGGGGTTTTGTGTTTTAAACACACGTAAGACTTCCTTTGACTTAAATTTATGCCTTCAGGCAGGCAGAAATATAAACTGAGCAAAAAAAAGGTCACAGATAATATTCATTAAAATTTAATATAAGCATTTTCCCAGGTCTTCACAGAGCACTTTTATAAGAATGAACAAAGAAATTCTCAATAAGAAGAATCTTTAGCTCTTCTGTAATTTCTCCTTATGGTAGCGTATGAAAGCCTAAAATACTTAATAATTAGCTTTTAGTGGAAAAGCTGTGCATATTTTCTATTTGTTTGCATAGCTTATGCTAACATGCTGATAAATAGCAGGTTGCAGCTAATAAACTTTTCCAATATAAGAATGAAACAGAGCAATGAAAGAAGTGGAGTTGTCAAACATAATTAAAACAAGAAAAGATTCCAAACCAATTTTAGGAAAATTAATTTACCTTGTTGACGCCATCAGGTCATTTGGGTAATATTTTATTATACTATCTGTATTTTACAACTTAAAATAGTACCAAGTTTTGATATGAGAGTACATAATTAAAAGAAAAATTTATTTTCTTTTTCAGATTGCCTTTACTCAATGTTAGTTGAATAAATAGTATTAAACGCGAAAACAATATAAGATGGGAGCATATAGTATTAAATATGGCTATAGAAGTTAAAGTTCAAAAAGTCATCACCTCAGAGTTTTCTGTATGTCTGTAGAACAGGTAAAAGGAAACATTAGAAGTAATGGAGATGGCAATGTTACAAAGTTACCCACTCTGTAAATGGAGCGGCATGTATTCTATTTACTTTCATCAATGTAACTTTTACCCAGAAACTCAGTTGCACCCTTTTTTTGAGAAAGGCATATTCATGACTAATTCTAGAAAAGTTAAAGACAGGAACTTTAATTTTTCTTATAATCCTAAGTGAATCTAAGATAAAAGCTTAGAAGAAAAACATACAGAGACTGCTGCATGTGTATTGGAGATAAAGCAAGCAGAACTGTATCATCTATGTAAATTAAGGAAATAATACAAGTCATTAAACAGTTGTGATAGAAATAAAGCAAGAAATATCTCATAACAATTCTACTTATATGCTGTTCAGCTTCAATTTCTATGTAAATGATAAAAAAACCTGTGTAAGTTAGTTACAGATGTGGAAAAATGCATCACTGAAGAGTCTATGGTTAATCAAAATGATAATAATATCCCTAATGGGTTTCAATGTCCAAATCCTTTACTTATTGCATCTTTATTGGAAGCTACAACCTACCACAGCTAAAACCCTGTCGGTACGACCAAAATGAAATATGTTGTATGATCACAGTGTTCCCATGTGTGCTAAAAGAATCCTTTGAAACAGTGCATATATACATATTTATTTTGTGTGCTTTTGTTTATGAGCAAGTCAGGAGTGGCTCTTAAGTTACTGTTTATTGTTTGAATGGCCTCCACAAGTATTTAAAAATATATCTTAATTTAAGTTTTGGGGTTTTTTTTCAGTTGTTTGTTTAATTCTTCAACACATGCATCCTGTAGCTTATTTGGTATGTGACCTTTGTCCAAACTCTTTTATTTAAGTTATCAAACCTCTATAAATAAAAATATATGAAAAAATCAGGAATTGTCTAGATGTCTTGAGGACATAAGTGAAACAGGCTTTTCAGAGAGAAATTAATTTTTACTATCTTGTGAAATATTTTGTCTGAAAGTGTAGAGACTCCAGATTGAGGTATTTCACATTTAGTACTGACAAGAGAATTAAACTAGTTTCAAAACGTAGGAAAGAAGGCATGAAAAACAAACAAACAAAAACCAAACAAAAACAAACAAAAACCAAACAAACAAACAAAAACAACAACAAAAAAGCAGTTGTGATTGGTAACAAAACTGGTATTTATAGAAATATCCAAAACTGAAGTTCTGAATAAGGAATTAAACAAGTCATCAGTGCGAAGTAAGATACTGACAGTCATTATGAACACAGTGATGCAAACATCATCTATGCATCCTAAGCCAGTACTGCTCAAACTGTTTCTAGGATTTTGTACAACATTTGAAATTTCTCTAAATTTTATCCTGTTCTATGTGATTTACAACTGCAGCTTTTCTGTCTTATCTCCCACACTATTTCCCACATTTCTATCGCTGTGGCCATTGCTGTCATATTGGATCATACTGTGAACTGGTGTGCTTTATTCCTTCAGTAATGATAATAATTTCATAGGCTCTGTGAATTATGTTTCAATAAACTAACTGATAAAAAATTAGGATTTCTTTCTTCTTCTTTTAATGAATTTTACATTATTCATTTATTGGCCTTCACAATAGTAGCAAGAAGTCTTTTCCTTCTGCTTTTTAATTTGGATAGACTATGTTCAAATTAAGCTTAAGGCTAAAGTAATGTTTTTTTTCAGTAGCCTAGCAGTTACCAGAAGAAAGGTGTCATTATTTTTTTTCTAGTTGTCAGTTAAAAGGTCTTTCTTTTCTTTCAATAGAATTAGATTATTTACTGGAAAACATACAAAATAGAACTGGTTCATAACTATAGTGCACTGACTTTGGCAGGCTGCCAGGTGCCCACCACACTGTTCTATCACTTCTCCTCCTTAACAAGATAAAAGAGAGAAAATATTATAAAAAACCTATGGGTCTAGGTAAAGACAAGGAGATCACTTTTGAATTACTTCTTTGGCCAAACAGACTTGACTTGAGCAAATTAATTTAATTTTGTGCCACTTAAATAGAGTAGAATAATGAAGAATAACAAACCTAAAACCACTTTCCCCCCACCCCTCCCTTCTTCTCAGGCTCAACTTCACTCCCAAATCTTCTATTTCCTCCCCTTAAGTGGCCCAGGGGTGTGGAGAACAGAGATGGTGGTCAGTTCATAACACTTCGTATCTACCACTCCTTCCTCTTCCTTCTCATCTTCTTTTCTCCTGCTCCAGTGTAGGGTACTTCCCAGAGGACGCAGTCCTTCATGGAATTCTCCAATGTAGGTCCTTCCCATGGGGCTGCAGTTCTTCTAGAACTGCTCCAATGTGGGACATTTCCATGGGATACAGTCATAGAACAGTTAGAGTTGGAAGGGATGTGAACCACTCAGATTATTCAGTTTAATAGGCGCCCATCAGCCAAAAAACAATTCTTCAAGAAACTATGTATTTTTAAAATGAACTTCTCTAAATATAACCTACAATAAGACTGCCTTCCTTATTGTATGCATTTCAGAACCCCTTTTTGTCTGAAACATTTGCAGTGAGTAAGTGGAGAAAAGAGAAGAAGGATGGAAGCTTTCCTGGTATTTTAATACATATCTCTGCCTGAGCTGTAACACTAGGAGAAGCAACTTTAACTGTCATTAATAAATACAGTTTCATAGCTGTTCCCGTGCTGGGATATCCAGTGCTTTCCTGTCCTGTCCTAAAAGCAAAAACTCAGTAACTGGCTAAAATGTCACCAGTGAAAAAGGCAGCCAGTGACATAATCCAACTTTTATGTTTTTAAAACTGTTTACCAGGAAAAAAAATAAAATTAAAACTCTTTTAAGTTAAATGCTGGATCATTACTTTGGAATTTTTTTCCCTTATTACTTTTATTTGAAATAGTTCAGTGACATCATAGAAATATCCTAGAGGATCAATAAGGTTTGCATATCTGTTACTGGTTTTCTGAAGTTTTTGTTAAATCAATGTTATGAAACTAATAATGAATTTATAATTCACATTCTACATAGATCTAATAGACAGGGATGGACACTCTCTGATAGAACCTGCCACTTTGTAAGGTGAAAAAGTAAATCCAGACAGGTAGTTTGTACTATATGAATTGCTTATGTGTGTCTAAATTTGAGCAACATGACTGCTGACCTCAAGTTTTTTTTCCTCCAACAAAATGGACTAGAAGTTATTTACCTTAGAAAACAGCTTACAAAAAGTGTTTTGTAAGAACTAGATGCATAACATTATTAAGATTACACCAAATATTCAGTTAAGTCAAAAAGTTTCCATCATCTCCTCTCCTTATTTTGATGCCAACATGGACCCCTGTCCAGATGTTTGATAAGCAGGATGTCATGAAGAAATTTCTGTCAGTATATATATTCATTATTTGTGGAAATCTCCACACCAGATGATTTTACGCTCTTCTGAGCATGACTTTATGATGTCATTTAGAGATTACTGGATCAAAGAGCACAATTCTCCAGGTATGAAAATTATTGAATACCAAAAGGATGCAGAAGGCATTTCTGATGTGTTTATATGGACAAATTGTGAACAACTTTTCTTTTTTCCATTTGTTTCCTAGAACATTTCATTTATTTCTGAAGAGTTCTGACCAACATTGAAATACATAAGCAGCATTACAAGGCAATGAATGTTGAAGGATGTTTATAAACCTTTGAAACTTTAGGATGCTTCTGGGAAAATTTCTGTGAATAACAGAATTTAAAATTAAGGTCACTTCATTTGAAAGTGCAATAACAAACAATGTGATGATTTGGTTTTGTTATATAAATACAACTTTATATATAAAAGGCTCAAGGGTTAACAATGACAAGCAAAAGTGATGTTTACTCAGTTAGCCCTTACTGAAACATTAATGTTTTCATTAATAAAGGCATATAGAGATGATGTGGCTGCTGAACTCTTATAGTTAAACTTTTGGTCTACCTGATGTTCAGTTACGACACTGGGCTTTCTATTATGACTGTAGGAAAATAAAATTATAATTTTTGTTTAGGATAGCTTTTTTACAATCAAAGATATTAATAGCAGACAATTAGGAAAGCAAGAGGGATAGTGAGAAAAGCATGCAACTAAGTATAACCGAAAAATTTAGACATCACCTCAAGTAATATTTTTCAAGCCCTTCCTTAAATTAAGGAATGATCAGTATGTTTCAGAATTTTCCTGATAACATAGTGATAAAAAAAAAAAAGTGTTTAATTTTGTTATAAATCAAGATGAATTTCATGTTTACCTCTGTGTCTGTCCCTGCTGCTCCCCCCCTGCCCACATTTTTACCCTTTCTGTTGTCTGTTGGAAAAAAGTACAAGCTTTACGCCTTAAATACTTTTAGATTTCCCAGTACAAGCCATATCTGATGGGATATTGAAGCTATATGTCAAGACAGGCTTTAAGTTTTTATTGCAGTTAGATGGGATTATTTTTTTGTTTCCTTGAATTATGTTTATGGAGAATTAAAGAATTACATGTTGTACTTCCAAGATGTGTATTTAGAGTACAGAACAAACAAGGTAGTGGTCCCTGCAAGTCTGCACTTGCACTGGAGTGTACAAACAGGGTAAACAAATAGACCCAAAGTATTTTTAATATATTTGACAATGATACTTGTATATAAATAAGGTCTCCAGCTACATTCAGTGTCAGGGCATGAATGCATCCTCCTGTTTTGGGAGTTTGGCTATGGAGCCTGTGGGCTGGATCAGATACAGAAGGCTAAGGAGGGTGACCCCTTCCTGCAGGGCTTCCTGACAGTTCTGCTGGGTGGCCGGAACCAGAGCTAATCCTACTTACAATTTTTAATCAAAATTTGCCAGCTCGAGAGCAAATAGTGAGAAATCTGCTGTTGAAATAATTCTTCCAAACTGAGAAATCAACATTCAGGGGCACTGGAAAAGCAAAACAAACAAAAAAAATTAAAAATATTCAAGAAAACCAAATATAAATCAAGTAGGAATGAAAATATTAATATTATAGTGTAGCTTCTATAATGCACATACAGGAAAACCAGGTTGCAAATCACTGTTTGAACATTTGTGAGCAGTGATTTATATAATTACTCTATTCACTCCACTGAGCAGTCACTCCTCCTAGCATGAGTGAAAGGTTTGTAACACAGCCTCTAATTATTACTTGAAAGACTTTTATCTTTTAAAGGTCGAAGTCAGGATTAGAAGGTAGAAAAGATTATCTAATTTTTTTTATATTAGTGAATCATAGTAAAGTCGGCATAAGAACAAAGCATATTAAAACTGATTCTCCAAAAAGAAAAACAAACTGAAGAAAAGAAGAATGCATGAAAGAGCTAAGAGGGAAAATGAAGCTGTAGAATAAAAAGCAGATGATAAGAATGCCTTTTCACAGCATTAGTTCATTGGCTTCATAAAATTGCTGGTTTACTATCTTTTGTAAAATGACTGAAATCAGACTTAGTTTTCCTGGAATCAATATGATTATAGTAGCATTAGCTCAAAGAAAAGTGACCATTAAAATCAATAACTTCTTTTGGTGTTCAAATATGTGTTACAAAGTAAATTTCAGCATCATTTCCTGTTGGGAACAGTAAAATTTTCGCTTGCAATTTACTGGTTCATTTTTACAATCCTGTACATAGCTGTCATCCTGCCACATTTTGCAGTCTGGAACTTACAATTAATACCTTTAGCCATGTGGAAGAAGTGGGGG
>VXBJ01006358.1:29568-78349 GCA_013400055.1 Nycticryphes semicollaris
GGACGGACAGACGCTACTATATGACTTATAACATATATAAGAGAAAAATACATTGTCTAACCAAATAAAGTTTAGGTTACCTTTCATCTTATATACATCTGCAATTAAATCTTCCAATACACATAAGCATACTCTTCTGAAAAGAAAAAAAAACATTTATTTTAGGTCTAGGTAAGAAATGTTATTTTCTTAAAAGGAAAATGTTTCATTCCAATTTTGTCATTCTGAAATTTTAATATTCAATGTTATGGAGCAAGGAATAAACCCTGAAACATTCTAAAAATGGTGACATTGTAAAAGCTGATTATTTCTAAAGACTTCATTATTCTTTAAACAAAAGTTAAAAAAATCAGCTCTATCAAAAAAAAAACCAACCAAAAACCAACATTCAAGAGAAATATTCCATTTCTCATCTGAAGTGAAAATCAACCACCAATCCAAAGACTAAAATTACAGCACACTTCTGTTGTGCTTCTTGAATACCACTTCTTTGATATTCTACATGGCTCATTTTCAGCTATGCCTGGTGAAATAACCTAAATACTTAAATAGTGAACACATTGACTCAGCTCCGTTTCTTCAGAAGATATACTAAAGATCAACAGTGGTGCAGTATTCTATGCTATAATGTAGACCTAAGAAACCCCAAGTTACAGTCCATGTTTAAAAAGCACAACTCCTGTATGATGTGGGGTAAATTATTCCATTCTAGATCCTTCAGTCTCTCTAGTCATTCACTCTTCTTCAGCTGCAGAGGAGCTGCAGCTGTCTGTTAACCTCGCCTGTCTTTGAAGTGAAGAAAATGGAAAAAACCAAAGTTCTGCATTATAGGAGAAATGGTTACAAACAATGTATTTAAAAAGATTGTAAGAGATTTGAAACATCTTAACAGATGCCTGGGCAACAATTAAAACATGAACATCTTTTACCTTCTCCACTTCTGTCATTTTCTGTCCATATACCTCTCTCCTTTGAGACTCTCCTTCCCACAACCAACTAAATGTAAAAGAGATTAAGTCTTCCAGCTAATGTGCATGACTTTTGTCAAAAATTAGAACCTAACCAAATCCATTTGAATATGATCCTCTGAAAGTTAATATGTGTAATTCAATTTCTTTCGTACAAGATATTTCCTACAAGATTACGGAAACATTTCTTCACCAAAAGCACTGTCAAGCATTGGAAAGGCTGCCAAGGGAAATAGTTCAGTCACCATCCCTGGAAGTCTTTGAAAGATGTGTGAACATGGAGTGTAGGGACCTGGTTTACTAGTGGACTTGGTAGTGTTAACTGTTGCACTTGGTAGTCTTAAGGATCTCTTCCAACATAAATGTTTTTATAACACAGACTAATTATGTCATTTTATCCACATTCACTACTTTTGCTTTCTCCTTTTTGTTTCCTTTTTTTTTTCTAAGTATATTCTTTTCTTTCCTTCTGCCATTTTCTCTTTAAAACACTCCCACAATATAATTTACAACACTTTTTATATTATATCCAATTTCTTCAGTGCAGCTTGCCAGTTCATGTGTTAATTAGTAAACAGACATCAAAAATCAGAGTTTAACTTCTAGTTATGTCTTTTATATTTGTTAACAACATTTTGCAATACCAGCTGCATCAGGTAGCTGTAACTAAACTCCTATATTTTTTTTTAGTTCTTCAGGGTCTGGTTTTTTTTTCCTTCTCAATACAGTTATCTTATTTTCTCTGTTTCTTCTTAATAGTCAGTAAGTTAAAATATTTCAGTTTATCATTTTAATACCAAAGAAATATAATAGATTTCAAGCTGACCTTGGATACAGAGAAAGAGTTCAAAACTATATTAAATTATTGTTTATTAGCCATAAGTTTATATAGATATATTATTTTTCCCAATAATTTAAAACTGCATACAACTATAACAAACTATGTATATAATGACTTTAATAATAAATAATCAATCAAATCATTCCTCTGCATGCTAAAAACACCTATTTAAAAATAGTCAAAAAACTATGGAAAAATTACATAGAAGTTTATGATTACTTACTTGCATATTTTCTTAAATAAGAAATAATTATTTTAATTAGTAGCAGTGTTTAATCTTCAATAATTTAGCATTGAATATTGAGTCTCCAGAGAGAAGTAAACATATTTCTAACTGTAAATTGTAAGACTAACAGAGTCAAAGAACCTTGGTAATTTAAAATATTTTTTGCGATCTTGTCATATACAAGCGTAAGCACTCTTGGAGAATGCAACAGGGAAGAGAAGAGGATCAGTAAGCTTTGACTATTCAGAATGAACTACAAATCAAATCAATCTGAATGTTTTTTTACAAAACTTAGAGGGTAAAAAAAGCAAACAACCACTGAGCTGGAGGGCTTCTATAATTTTATCTTTTTATTGCCATGATCATATAGTCTTATGAAAAATGATCCAAATTTCGCGAAAATTAAAGCCATGCGAATATACATTCATATAATAGTCAGGCATAACAGAACCATGGACCCAGTCCTAAAAATATTGAAATAATTGAAGTAACTCTTGCTAAATATTATAGTACTTAAATTAAACTCAGTGATGAAAAAAAAGTGCTGATTTAAATGGAACACCAAAAAAAAATCACTAAGGTTTATGTTATGGTGAAAACTTGTTTGTGTTCACATTTCCAAATGTATGAGTATGTTTAACAAAGCACATGTGAACTCAGGAAGAAATCTAGTATGAAATTGTTTTACCTTTTGTGACATATTTTGACTATATAGTCCAAGGCAAAGTTTGAATCAGTATTATAAAGATGAGTTATCCAAAACAGGTAATTACTTTACTATAAGGAGAAAATGAATAGGATAAGCCTTCTGTACACAAAATATGCTTTAAGGATGGTGGGAGTGTTTGTCATTATTGTCACTATTATTTATAGATAAATATATTTCTAACTCGGTGCTTATTGATAAATAAACTAACATAGCTCTGTTTTAAAAGGAGAGAGAATATTGACAAGCTCATAGGCAAAATTTTATTGGGTGAAGATCCTACCTGAGGTGATTTGGTGTGCCAAGCAATAATGTTCAGTATTAACCTAGTGCTTAAGTTTCCCATATATCGTGTTGCATTCAAAATTATACTATTAGTAAAAGGGGACTGCCACAGGTATGTATACAGGAACTTGCTGTTAACCTAATTAATATTGAGCAATCAACAAACAACAAATTAAAATATAATAATATGGTTATTAGTCCTATTGCAATGATACTAATACAGTCTGAAATATGCATTTAATGAGCTAATGTCACTGTCCTATCTAAGTAACGCACTTCCTGTATCTACCCTCTTTTCCCTAGAACTATATTCAACCTTCCACTGCCTGTTTAAATCCTGAGACTGATGGTACCCATCTTACTCCAGATGGATACAAGGAGTTGTGAAGTGTTTGAAATGCCAAAAGTTCTTCACTGGGAGAATATGGGTTTGATGGAGACGGATTTCTTCCTTTTCTGTCTTTGGTTTGCTTAAGGTTACTTTCATATATTTGCTAATGCAAACTGCTTACTCGCTCTTTCTTCACTGATCCCCAACACAGATTTGTTTTTTGTGTTTTTTTTAACATACGTGGTATTCATGAAGATAACCAAAATGCCAAGACAGTCAATCATTACCCAACCATTAAACAGTTGTTATGACAGCGTAAACAACCGAAAGACAGCTCTGGCCAAGGGCCAAGACAAGTTTAGACAGTTCTTCAGAGTTCAATGTTGGCAAAAGCCTCTATATTTTGAGTCATATCAATGACATTTCTTGGGCTACAGAACTACTATTTCAAATATTAATTAATCCTTTAAAATGTCTTTTGTTGTTCATCAATAAACATTTCAGGAAAAAGAAAATACAGTACTAGACAGCCCACATCCACAGAACAGCATTCTTAGTATTTTGTCTTATTAAATTTGACATTCCTCACAACTGTCCCTGATTCTTTCAGATTTCTGGTAACAGATTCATGTGAGAAATAAAATTGAAGTTTTTGTCATGGTTTTACAGTGATAGGATTATGTTTTTAGATATGCTAATACACATAAAATTTTTACTAACCAGAAAAAATGACTTATCAATCCTATCTCATCTTTCATGTATTTTAATCTGGACTACGGTAAGTAATTAATCATTACAGATAATAGTTTATCTTTTTCTGTGCACGGAAAATTTATTGGAGAAGACAGAAATTTTATGCTGGCATCTAAGGAATAGTGCTCTAGGAAGGAGTTACACTTTATTTTCGGTCTCTTCCTTTTACCACCACAGATTCAATGCTGTGACTGTAATTACCCTTCTTTTTACTCTTCACAAATTACAGACCACATGAAATCTGATCTTCAGATCAGACAAAAAAAATTCTTCAGCATTTATGAGTATAAGGTTTTGCTTGCCATTTTATATAATTAACTTCTGATCACTAATCTCAAGAAACAAAATTTAACAGCCCAGAATAAAGCTGTCCTGAGAATAACATAAATTCAAGAACAAACACAGTTTTTCATGTTTAAAAACCTTTGGACTTATCTTTGCAAAAACCTTTTTTGAGCTTAGTGGTTTTTGACCTGTAAGTTACATAGTCATGAGTAAATAATTATCTTTTTTCCCCTAGTTTTCTTTATCTGTATAATCAAGAAAACACAAACTATTGATTTACTATTGGGTTATGTATATATATGTATATTTCTATGAATTGCTGGTGATTAATTCATAATGAAGGAAAACCAATGTACATAAATAGCTAATTTAAGACTGAGTCTGAATGCAATAAATCTGTTATATATAAATCAGTAGTCCTATATTCAGAATAAGTTTAGTTTGGGGTTTGTTTGTTTGGGTTTTTTTACATTAACTTGGTAGAGAAAAAATGTTTTACATGCAATAAAGATTCCCAGAAGTGTATTATGATCAGTGGAGTCAATAGGCAATAAATCCTTCCATATAAAATAAGAGAAAATGTGTCAATATATAAGAAAAATAATGTAAGGTCATGTAATTAAAGCCATTAGCTCCATATCGTCTGTATTCCACAGGTTTTATGAACACTTTTTCTCTTTTGTAGAACTAATGGATTTTCAATCCATTTTAAAAAGTACAACAGACCTGTCTCATTATATGTTTTTAGGTTATTGACCTACATACTATGGCATTATAAGTACAACATATTGTGAGATTGTCTCAATAATGACTGACTTGTTGAAGCTTCTCTATGAAGGAATAGATGATAAAAGGCTATTATGTTATAATATCCAAGTATATGACAAATTCAAGCATAAGTTGGAAAATAAGAAACATTTTCTTTTTAAGTTCTTTTCTAGTTTGGGGGGTTTGTGTTTTTTGGTTGGTTGTTTTGGTTTTTGGTTGTTTTTTTTTTTTTTGTCTTCACACTGACTGTCATCTTTAATAATTATGATAAAGAAAAGGAAAGATCTTACAGGTGATAGTCATCAAAATTGGTGTATTCAATCTCAAAAGGGTAGTACTAAAGTAAGTGACTGAAAGTTATTTCATGAAGCAAGACTTTACCTGTTGCAGGACTTTGAACACTACAAGTTAAAAATCGACATAATACATCAGATAGAAAATCATTAGGTTTTACTGTAAGGTAAGATAAAGTGTTCCTTATATATCTGCCCATAATATGTGACTATAGTAACAGAAGTAGGATTTAGTCTACTTAATTTAGATATGCATTTTCTCCATTCAGTCAAAAAGGAGATTTTAGTGGCTTTGAAGACCTTCAAAACTGAACTATATGGGGAACTTAAGCAATCATACAGATGTTTTATAAAGAATTCATAAACTTGTGAAAATAAAGCTTACAAACGTAGGAAACTTCTGCCCTTATTTATGACTATTACTTCACTAGGACTGAGATTTAGTGCCTAACTGTGTAGTGCCTAACTACGCTGTTGACATGTTGTCCCTGTTTTCAGGTGGTGTTTGTATTCATCAAGTCTCTTCCAACTCAATGTTTTCCATGAACTTGCAGTTTTACTAGGCAGATTACGACTTGTATTGTAGGTGACTAAACGCCTATCATAGGCCATAGGCCATTGGAGTCTAAAAGTTACTTATCTTAATCTAAATTAGGTATCTACAAATGGTCAGTTTAATAGTTTCTTGAACTCCACTGACAATGATGATTGGATCTCCACTGATCATAATAAGCAGATAAGACTTCCAGTTCCTATGTAGATGTCTATATATGGGTCTTCATGTGGAACTAAAACCCAGTGGTCTAAAAAGGGATTAAATTGTGTCAAGATTGTGCAGGAATCAGGTGGCTTTTTGGGATGGGACTTAGTATGTTTCTTTAATAGTAGAGTCTGTAGAAAGGGACAAATGAAAAGCAACTAATGAAAATGAATACCCATTACTATAGTAGAGTTAACAAAATTTTCTCAGTTAAATGACCATAAAAGAGCAATAATGTGGTGTATTACAGTTAAATATGAGACAGAAGGGGGCATACAATGAAATGAAGAGCAATGTACTGTGAAATAAGGAGTCTGGGTAACTTATTCTTGGAGTGTGAAACAGGAATACTCAACATAGAGCTATTTGACTCAGTGTGGAATTAATAAACAAAATTAGTTAACAAAAATTGTACTGTTGGATAATTTTATGAAACAATTGCAATCAAATAGGAATAGTGGTTCAGAAACAATGAAACTAGCATAATTTCTTTGATAAATTCATGTTTCCAAGAAATTCTAAATAAGATCCACGGTATTAATATTAACAATAATGTTAATATTAATATTAATATTAAATTAAAGAGAGTGACATGTCACAGTCTTTCTCAGTGTGAACACATTTTCATGTGTATTATCCTACAGACATGAAAACCAGAAATTGTACTGAGAGTAAATCAGCAGTGATTAACATGAATTACATGATATAAGCCCTTACTTCTGTGAAATTTTATGCATTAGTTTTATTTCATGGGTGTTAGTGAAAGGTAACTCCTGGTAAAGGAAATAATGATTTTTTTTAAATAATAGATTAGGTTCAATAAAAAATAAAATAGATGAACATATGCGTTTTGGAAGACCTATCTGTTATTCTGAAAACTTCAAATATTTGAGAATTTTTCATATATTTCTAGATGTACATGAACTCTAGATCACTGTAAAAACAATCTTTCTAATTTTGATTATTGAACAAAGAAGAATTTATTCTCCCTGACAATGTCTGAAGAAAAAACCTAGAATTATCATCTGGTATATAATCCAACAGACCTATGAGAGTTTGGGTTTTTTTCACAGTTATTTCAATAACTCTTCCTTGTTTGCTTTGGTATTAACTTTTCAAAGAAGCAGTCTGAAAAGGTCTTAGTTGCATTTAAAAAAAAAAAATCACACATTTTCCAATTTAAGAAAATGAGGTGTAAATTCTTTTTTAAAATACTGGTTAAATGAAATATTAACAATTATTATTAATATAATCTGTGAATTATGTCATATTATTTTAAAATCATTTAAAGGAAAGGAAAAACTCTTGTCCATATCCTCATTACAATTTCCAAACTTAGTTTAAATACCTAAATAACTTGTTTCGATATAGCCTATAATAGGCATATTGAAGAAGATGCCTCAGAATTATCTTGGTGGATCTTAATATAAATGATATTTTTGACTACATGGAACTGATCCACTATGTAGAAATTCCATGATAATATATATTTGAGATATTTATTGGATGCAGAGATTACCAAGTCTCAGCTTGACCGTTTCTGTAATTAAAGTCTTGTCTCCCCACCCAGTAGAAGGAGCCCAGTGGCACAATGGCAGGCAGGTGCACCCTGATACCCCAGGAAGGGACCATGGAACACATGCACATGGTATGGATGCTTATGTCAGTGTGTAAGCGCTAGGAGACATCAGACTGGAGTATCCAGTGAACAGGATAAAAGACTTAGGAACCACGTATTTGAGATGCCCTAATTCTGAGCTAGATACTGGAGAGACTAGAAGGTCTGCTTGTTGGCTACTGGAAGGACCAGAAGGTCCAAATTACTGATTAGGAAGACCATGAGGTCCGGTGTTCAGAGACCATCTATAGGGTAGGCAGGATAGGCAGGCTGTTCTCAGAAGGATGGGGAGGGCAGGGGAACACACAGAGCTGTGGCAACCTCGTATCTTTCAGTTTACTGGGTTTGGCATTTCCTAACAAAACTGACCAGTGAAGTGACATAGGAAAAAATACTGTTTAAATCTTTATAGAATTCAAAATCTTTAGCTGATATCATGATTAAAACAGATTATGAGCCTGTGTCATTACATGGTAAAATATAGAGTACAATTTAGCACAAACTATTCTAATTTCTCTTTGGTGTTATAAAATCATGCCAGTTCAAAATTTTACTCAGGAATGGCTTTTCTGTTGTGGTACGCTGTGCTGTGCTGTTGTTTCGGAAAATTTTTAGGTCCACTTTTATTTTACAAATATGAACATAAACACCTACAGGCTACAGCTAAAAAATAGTGATAAGCTCCTGTCTTAACTCATTTACAGATTGTGCATACATCTCCCATTTCAAAGCATTTTACAGATAAGTAATCTCCATATTGCAACGGGGGATCTGTGTAAGTTCATTCTGCAATCAATAAGACGAGAAAATAGAATATGGACTTTCAGTGTCTCTGTACTTACTCAACTATCATTTTAATCCTTAGTGTCATAAAAAACACAGATGGATGAGGTCTTAAGAAAACATTATTAATTTACTTATTTTTTGCCAGTAAAATAGCATATCAAGAATTTTTATTCAGCAAGCACAAAGGTAAGACAGGGAACTGAAAGCTAAATGTTTGGAAAGTAGCTGAGCAGTGTACTGTAAAGATATAGTAGGGATAGTTAAGACTTTATTTATCAATACAAGACATAAGCTCTTTGGCTTAAATTGATACATCTGTTACTCGAGACATAAAGACTGCTGCAACAGGTCCATAGGGACTAATATAGCATCTCTGACAGTGACCACTGAAATGGGTTAGAAAATGCTATAAAAGACGGAAATGTGATACTTCACCAGAAAGTTTTCTCACTCTCAGCACTTTGTGGTTCATGAACATCAAGGGGACCTTCTCTTTCTACCTGGGAATGTTAAAAAGCCTTTCTTCTGTATATTTGCCCAGCAGTTTTTTTTCAGAATTCCCTGAAATTAAGGGATTTCTTGTTGTTGTTAGTTTTTTAACATATAGCAAAACTTAAATGAAATAAGAAATGTGATTTTTAAATATCTCATCCTGATGCAGTTTTATAATGTTCATTATGGGCAGCACAGTTGGATGCTTCTTTGGCTCCTTTAATAAACTCATGGTAGAATGAAGTTACTGAAAGACTAGATCATGTAGATCTACTATCACCATTCATATTTATTGATGTGAATTGTTTTAAGTGGAAAGAGTGAATGCTTCAGAAAATCTCTCCCTAAATCCTTCATTGAAATTTTCTGTGTCCGTCTTGAAGGAAGGCCACATAATTTCTCTTTATGGAGGCAGAGAGTGAACACAGCATTCCAGAATAATAGAAACTCAGAGATGTCTCAGGAGATTGTCTGGTTCAACCCGTCATGCTGAAAGGAGGGTCAGCTACAACAGATTGCCTAGGAACATGTTCAGTTGGAGTTTGAGTATCTCCCAGGATGGGGACTCAGCAACATGTTGCTGCAAAACCTGATCCAGTGCTCAATGAACCTTCTTAATTTAAATAGAATTTCTTGTGTTTCAGTTTGTGCCCTTTGCCTCTTATCCTGTCATTGAGTACAACTGAGAAGAGTGTGTCTCGATCTGCTTTATCCTCCCATCAGGTATTTATATTTCTCCATGTTCATGTAAATCCTTTTCTAATAATAATAATAAATAAAAAAACTTAGGAAACTTGTTGCTCAGTGCTTTT
This sequence comes from Nycticryphes semicollaris, assembly GCA_013400055.1. Classification (NCBI taxonomy): domain Eukaryota; kingdom Metazoa; phylum Chordata; class Aves; order Charadriiformes; family Rostratulidae; genus Nycticryphes; species Nycticryphes semicollaris. Next base: position 39,493 of record VXBJ01006358.1, read on the forward strand.
ACAGGTTATTTTAGTGTCATTTTCTATAAATACCACATGATTTAGTTAAAAAAATAAATCTCTCCTATTCAGATCAGGGAGTATTTAGAATATTTATCAAGTGCCATGAGAAAATTATACTAGTCCCAGGATTATGTCCTACTCTTCACTAAAACTTTATTTATATACTTACTATGTATTTAAGTACATTTTTAAAATGTTTTAATTGGTGAAATATTTGCTACAATAATTTATAAGCATGAGAAAAAGCTGTAATTCCTCTAAAATACCTCTACCATGTAGGACTGAAAAATCCTCATCTAGTTCAAAACTAGATGTTATTTCGTTCATTTTATTGTTGTAGAAATTTAACATTCAATTATTTCAATTAAACAGATCAATCTTAAAAAACAGTAAAGAGAAGATGACTGTCAGACTGGTAAAATCCACAGGCTTTTCAAATTTTATATAATTATTTTTTGTACTTGGGAAAGTTAAATGCCAAAAATTGATTATAGCAATTTGAAGGTGCCATTTTGAAAGCCTCCATTGTGCATTTTTTAGTATTTCATTTGTCTGAAGTGCACTAGAGTGCTGTTGTGGACATGAATGATGGAGTCATTTATTTAAATGTATTAGAAAGTGTACGCAAGTCAACTATATACATAGGCAGATTCTTACCTATCACTCTCCCTCCACTGAAATTACTTTCTATTTGCATTTGTATGAATAAGAGTAGAAGGCACCCTAAGAGATGGAAAACTAAACAGGTTTATATTTACCTATTATTACTGAAAAATATCATCCATGTGTGTTGTTTCTTCATCTTATAGCAAATACAATATGTATTTTTCATGCAAGTACAATTTTTTCTAGACCCTTATTCGTCTGGCACAATGTCTTTAATGAAAATGTACAGCAAGCTGTGCAAAAATGGCTAGTCACCTTGTGAGATAGTCACTAGATTTTTTTTTATTATTATTATTTAAAGGGAAAGTGGGGGAAGAGATAGCCTTTTTAGCATACACAAAATGTAAATTAGGATCTAATAAATCACAGTAAGGAATGAAAACTAACCAACGACATTCTGTCAGTAATTGCCTCCCACTTAAAACATGAAGCATCAGCTCAGAAGTTGACACTGGCGTCAACTGCAAGATCATCTTCATGACAGAGTGAGCAAAACAGAAGAGCTGAGACATAATAGGTATATTATAGGTTAATACAAAGATCTTGCATAACTTCCAGATGCTTTTTGAAAACCATTACTTTTCAGAAAGTGGTGTGATGTAATCACAACATAAAGCTGCAGTTTCCAAACATGCTCCACATATTATATTGCTTCATTCTCTGAGCAGTCTCAAGCTGGTGATCAATTTCATTACACCTGTATAATAAAAGGATAACAAAGGCATTGGAACATGTGACAGGGTCTTAAATGGACAGTACACAGATAAAAGGTTGGCCTTGGCTACAGTCATTTGACCATGAGAGGGATGTCCTGAGTATGTCTTAGGGTACTATGTTGTGATTAACTTAAGACAAAATAAGGCTGTATTTTTGCTAAAATAACACCTGTGCCTTTCTCAGCTACAGTTTTTGCTGCCTCCCTTCAGCCAATACTACCAATCGTGTCACCCTTCAACAAGTCAAGATTAGCAATGACTGAAAACTAACTGGGGGAGGGTGAGGAGGGGGAGAACCACAGACACCAAAACTAAATGATGTGACTCACTTGATTGCAAGTGCTGATAAAAGAATGAAAAAAGAGCCCTTTTCAGCAGTATGCAGAGTTAATTTACCTTAAGCTAACTGTAAACCAATAAGTAGCCTCTTAAATGGTATATCATTAAATATCTACCAATTCTTCTACCTGTTTTTTCCAAACTACCCGCATAATCTCGCTGTTATTTCAGAATAGAATTATAGGTCTCTGGGAAATTCATATTGGCTCAGGAACGGATTCAGATACCTGAAGTTGAATGAAGAACTATCTAAGAAATCTAAGTATAAATATTGAACAGTTCACCTAAACAGAACACATGCCTAACTCTTCAATGGGAAAAGAGGTAAACCCATATCAACATTAGACATATAAGCTCAGACCACTATATGCTAGGAAAGAAAAAGAAAGAAAACAAAACATAAAGGTACATTCCACCATATATCCAGTGGTGTAGTTACTATGATATAGTTACAGAATAAAAATAGAGACCTATTTTAAAATCATCCTCTGTAGACTAGACATAAATTTCAGTATCCTACATTCCAGGAAAATGATCTAAATATCAACAGTTTGGACCTACATTCCTATCAATCTTTTCTGAGGAACCTCTTTCACCTGAAACATGTATTTATAAAACTTGAATATATGTACTGTCCAACATCTAAGTGTGACTGCCTTGAGCACTGAGCTATGCAGGTGGTCTGTCAACTCTCTCTCTTACTCAACCTTCTTCTTCCAGAGCAGTGAACAGAAGTTTGAACTCTGTTAGACCTACATAGTTTTGCCCATGTCCACTCACGTTTTCATACCTGACATGCAGAAATACTCTGCCATCTGATACCAGACAGTAAAGAATTACATCCAGACAAATTTCTAGTCAGGGCCAACATGTGCAAAGTCAAAACAAATCCATCAATATCCATTTTTAACTGAACATCAAACTGGTATAATTTAAACAAGCTAATATAATGCTCACAACAATAATAAATTAACTATGCAAATTATTACATTATGTACACATATCAGTTCACTTCATAAACAACCAATCTGTCATAGAACCTTGAGTTCCTTAGCTTTAATTGACCTGTCACAAGCTATTAAATTTGTCGCATAGGCAGTGGCAGAATGTTGTGGGCTGATCAGGCCACGTATTCCACTTTTATCTAAGCAACTAACTCACAGTGGGGTCTCAGACAGAGCATTAATGTCAAAAGATAAAATTTTTAAACAAAATTAAATCCATATACAAGCATTTAAATGAATCTATAAACTTTTCAAATAAATTCCAGAGATACTATAAACTTGAGCGATTTTAGTTAGTTTCTTACATAAGTGTCAACCACTGAAAGCTCTAGGTTTTCAAAGTTTCAAAAATAAGGCTGTTTCTTTTGTTTCTTATATAATATGTATTTTAATGCCTGAAATGAGATAATTGTAAGAAGACTAATTTTATTTTTAAATCAGTATATTTCCATACTACAGACATTAAAAATTAATTTTAAAATTCCTTATTTATTTTTAATCAATGTATTTGTTTTATCAGTAATTAATCCGTATTTCATTTATACATGATTTTTAATCGTTATTATTTTATTTATGTTATCTGTATTTCTGAGGAACCTGTGCTTACACAAGTCCACCGGACCTGATGAGATGCATCCCAAGGTCTTAAGGGAATAGGCTGATGTAGTTGCTAAACTTCTTTTCATGGTATTTAAAAAGTCATAACTGTCAAATCCTCAGTGACAGTACTGTCCCCAGAGTCCCTGCCCTGCCAACACCTAGATATGGACACCCAGTACAAGTGGCTAACCTGACAGTAAACTCAATGGAGGTATCCAACCAGCGATATTTGTTGATCTGCTCAGGCTAGAGGAATCAAGGCTGAACAAAACCAAGTCCTTTACAAGGTTCTAAGAATCCTGCTAAAGGAAAACAAATTATCTATTTTTGTCAGCAGTTATTTCTTTTATGCATGTTTTTTTAATGAATACTTGACTAGATTAGCTACTACTTTGATAAACAAAAGGGGGAAGTTTTGTGTCTGTGTGTCTGATTTCAACTGATTCTTTTATAGAACAATTGACTAGTTGTTAAAGATCACATAATCAAATATTTGCTCATTCACTTGATATAATGCTCCTTCAGAAAAAAAAAGATGGCAGATAAGAATTATTTAGTACAATTGGTCAACTTTTTTGTTGTTTGTTTTTCAAAAACAAAAATATCACCCTCTTCTGCAGCCAATAATGGTTATATTTCTCTACTGGAGATCCAAATGTATAATTACACTATGTTCAGTAGTACTATAGTGTATCTTTGCTGATAACAAAAGAAATAGTTCCTTATAACATTTCAGTGATTAATTAGTTCTAGAAGATACTACCGTGTTACTCTTTGGAAAATATTAATTTCTGTATCTGAATGGACCTTATTTTAGATATAGATAGATAGATATTTATATTTGCATATATAACACATGCTCTCAGCAACTTTTTGTGTGACGAAACACAACAGTTGCCCTACTTTCCTGTGGTAAGGAAGACTGTATGATTCTCTTCACATCTGGTGAACATTTTTACATTACAACAGGTTTTACAATACCTACATTAAAAAAAAAAAAAAAATGGAAGATTTGTAAAAGTGAATAAACAGAGAATCATTTGGGATCCTTCCAGATCACTGAGATCATCAAATCCAATCACAAACGAAAAATAAAACCAAGAAAACCAAAACAAACCCACCCCACAAAAACCCCACCACAACCACTAGCACACACTACAATCTTGGGCATTGGAGCATGCCCTAAAGAGCCACATCTACACGTTTCTTAAATACCTCCAGGGATGGTGACTTCAAAACCTCCCTGAGAAGATTGTTCCAGTGCTTGACCATCCTCTCAGTAAAGTAATTCTTCCTACTATCTAATCTAAACCTCCCCAGCTGCAACTTCAGACCATTTCCTCTGGTCCTGTCATTATTCCCTTGGGAGAAGAGGCCAACACCCACCTCTCTACATCCTCCTTTCAGGTAGTTGTAGAGGGCAATGAGGTCTCCCCTCAGCCTACTCTTCTCCAAACTAAACATGCCCAGTTCCCTCAGCCTCTCATCCTACAACTTGCTTTCCAGACCCCTCACCAGCCTGGTGTCTCTCCTCTGGACAAGCTCCAGCGTTTCAACGTCCTTCTTGTAGTGAGGGGCTCAGAACTGAACACAGTACTCCAGGTGAGGCCTAACCAGTGCTGAGTACAGGGGCACTATCAGTTCCCTACTCCTGGTCACACTATTCCTGATACAAGCCAGGATGCTGTTGGCCTTCTTGGCCATCCAGGCACACTGCTAGCTCGTGTTTAGACGGCTGTCCACCAACACCCCCAGGCCCTTTTCTTGCTGGGCATCTTTCCAGCAAAAACAAAAAAGGATTGTTCCTTCCAACAAAGGAACAATGCTTTGTTGAACCTGAAGGCAACAGTTTTAAGACTGTTGTTGTTTTTAATTACTAAGTTCCTCTAGGAGAAACCACTTAAATTCAACTTAATCCAAGGTTTTCATTCAGAGACCATTGATAGAATTTCACTGCTGACTGTGGGCTTGGACTTCTCATGTCTCTTCTCAGACATATTAAGACCTATGTATTTGTAGAAAAGAACAGGTGAGTAAGAAGGGGACTTTCTGCAGTGTGAATTATGCAGAGGATACATTAAATTTGAAGTCACTCAAATCTCATTGGTAACACCAACAAAAAATAATTTTCCAGTAGTACCTCTTTGTATTGCTTTTCAGATATAATTTTAAGTTGATGACTAACTAGTATAATTTGTCAAGGATATTGGGAAGGCCATAGTAGGAGACACTTTGTCATACCTGCTTCTCTGGTACATGATTGAGAAGATGTGGGCCCAAGCTGAATCTGATAAAATTTTGCTGTTTTTACCAATATATAAAGACTAAATAGACACCGGTGATCTTCTGACAAGCAAACGTTTCTTACACCTTTCTGCTATATGGTTTCCATGTCTGTGGTAGTAACCCTCATCTCCCTTCAGCATTCTTGTAGATGCTTCTTGAACATTCTTGCTCCTATAATTTAAGAGAAAGCTTTTTAGGAAAGTAACATTTTGGGCCTTTTATTAATCTTTTGCAGGGATCTGTTTTTAATTTTTTTAAAGCAGCAAAAAATATAAACAATATGCACTGCTGTTTTTGCTCTGCAAGGATTGCTTCCTCATCGTGTCATAAAACACCATATTATTTAATTTATGATCCTGAGGAAATTATTATAATTTTTTGGTGTTTTTTTATTTCCTTATTTCTTTTTTACTTATTATAATAAAAATAATATACATGCATTTTTCATATCTTTTTTGACATTTTACTAAAAAGAGCATTAGTGCAAATGTAAAATTATTGAACAAATTTTTATTCCCTTCACCTTCCTCTACAAAATATCTTGCTATAACTTGGCTGGTCATTAAAATTGAGTGTGCATACATGTGAAAGTGAATCTGTGATTTTCTTGATTTTCTGAACTATATTAGCCGAAAAGTGCAAATGCAAACCAAAGGTAACAGTGTCTAAGTATAAAGTTGGTGCTGAAAAATTAATATTTACAACCAAAATGTATGAGGCTATTTAACATTATTCTGGACTATGTGTAACTGGATGCAAAGATATAACAGGAAGGATTAATTCGTATCAATTTATATACAAAAACAAATGCAACAATGCTATGAAAATCTCATTTGATATGATTACCAGTGCAATCTTATACTCCATATAAATTTTTGTGCATATAAGTAATAATTAATCCTTACTGCAATAAATGGGTAATAAATAGGAAAAATTATGTTTATGCATCTTTGAAGCACAGTATTTTTTCATTCCCAGTAGATAATATATATATATGCATTCATTTGGTCAGCTCGCTATGTCATAAAGAAATTGGACAGTTGAGAAAATAGCAAAGTATAGATTATATCCTCCTTTCAGTATTTAGTGGGGCTTCAGATAAGTGACAAAATTTGTGCCAGCAGGCCTGGTTAAAAAGTCTAAGTCAAATTAATAACAGTACAACCTGATAGTATTGATCCAGTCATTCAGCAATGCCAAGTGCTCTACTGCTAAGGCTGGACATATAAATAATACAGTGATTTATGTATATATCTTAGGCAGCTATCAGCCACTGGCAATATAAATATCTAAATGAAATTGCTCTCTAGAAGATGAATACTTGCTATTTTCAAAGAAATTCAAGTCCCTCGGTGACATAGATATGAGTGCATTCCACAAGGGCATCTTTCTTACCAAAACATCCTAGAAGAGTCTTTGAGGAAATAAAATGGTAAAATTTGCTCAAAAGGTATCCCCTATGTCAATAAGGAATCCCTTTTTCAAGAACTTTACTAACATTATTAGCCTCTGTTATACTGGGATAGGAAAATAGCCATTTGCACAATGCTAAGATCAGAATCATTAGAAACTGCTTAACCTCCCGTGTCTTTTCTAGAGAAACAAACTGTCAAAGGACATATATATTAATTTAATCACAGTCTCTAAGTACTGCATTTTCTATGACACAACATTAAACCAGAAAACCTTAGTACATAACTGATCATATAAAAAGACAAGTTTTTTTCCTGTGAGAAGCATTGGAGTAAGGTGGATTGTTGCTGAAATTTTAATAAGCTTCTTTCTTAGAAGAAACAGTAAAATCTTCCGATTTATGAAACACAATCTGAACTGTCCCTTTATTGACATTAGGGAAAAGAAACTGACCAAAATTTTAAATTATATAAAGGAGATTTTCCCATAGTTTGTATCATCTACAATAAATGCATCTATAGCTGTAGCTGAATCTGTCTGCCATCGTTGTCTTTCTGGGTTGTTTCTAATTTATGTCCAGTTGCAGTGATTTCATAGACTGTTAGGATCTTTATAATATATTAATGTACAAAGGAAGTATGTGATTGAAAGCCTCAAATTATCTTGGAATGATACNATTAATTTATTAATTTTACTATAATATGAAGTTTAAAAACACAGATTCATTCCCATCTCCTGTACACTGGTTATAGTAGTCCAACTCTTTATGAACTATGCTGAGAAAAGGAGCAAGGAATAAATGTGGTAAAAATAATTTTCCCCCTTTTCTTTAAGAGTTTGTGAGTACAAATTTTAAGCCAAATACTCCACTTTTGAGGTGAGTATTCTAGTCTGTATATGGAAGACAAGTAATCTATGTATATGACAAAAGCTATTTCAGCTTTTTGAATTTCAGTGAACGCTATAAATTGTTGATACAATTGTTGATGTTGTGAAGGTTTCCAGAAGGTTGGAACTTCATACTTTCAATTCTTTTTGGTGCTCCTACAGTCTGTCTGCCTTGGGAAACCCCATTATCCCTTCACTTTCCTATTATTCCTCTTGAGAAAGCCCATCTAAGTGCTGATGGTCTCACAATTAAGTGCCAAAGCCAGCACTAATTTTTACTGATGGAGCTGAATGCTTTATTGTTAGTTATGCCAGAGCTGAGCATCACAATTCTTAGCCTTCTGTATTAAATGTTTATTTAACGCCTATTTAACTTGTTGTATCTCCCAATATCAAATGGGAGAATAGGAACAGTGACGTTCCAATCTATTCTCCTTGTGAAATAAAAATGGAGTAAACCACTTTGCTTGTAAGGGAAAACCCATAATAGACTTCCCTGTCATTTTAGGGATAAAGTTGTGCCTTGCTCTTCTATAGCACAGGCAACTGCTTGTAGACAGTGAGCTCACAATTTGTATACTGTTGTTTTTCACCTGCTACTTATAAAGTACCAATTTACTCAATTGCCATCGCAACATATAAGACATAATTCTGTTAAGAGGCTAGCATGACAAAGGGTAAAGCAAATACCTGATGAAACTATTATATGGTCTACTCACCTCTCAACCACATGTAGAAGACTGCTCTCGCATATCTCATTAATGAGTCAGGCTGACCTCTCCGACAGTTAAACAAATTTGTTCCTTGTCCTCCCTGTAGCCTTCAGTTATTAGATTTATTTTTTTCCTCCATATTAGCTGGCTCCTCTTTGTTGGCAGTACTCTGTTTCTCATGTATCTAAGCACTGCAGAGTGTATGTAACTTATATAGATTGCATTTTTATTGGTTAGCACTTCAGAGTCAAGGTCTAGTCATTTGACTATTAGGAATGTTCTAAAAGTCAGCAACAGCCTCAACTGATAGCACAAGTTGTACCAAGTGTGCTGGCTTTTTCAGCATCTTCTTAGCAGCAGAAATAGCAGGGCGCTTTTTTTATTGTCAGAGTAAACACATGAACAAACCTAACAAAAGGAACCTGGAGATGTATATCCCACTCCCAACAGATATATTTGTCATCTTAGTGTTCAAGATCCACCTGAAAATGTGTCTTAAAATTGTCAACAGGCTGCAAGGCCAAACTGCCTTAAAGATTTGTGAAGCAAATTATCTCTCAGGAGAATCACCCTTTTCTTTACCTCATCACTATTAGCTGAGAGTTTATGGTATCAGTATAAAATGGCATCGTAGTCCAAATCTCAATCCATATAGACGACTTACTGTTTGAACTCATGCTTCAGACACAGAGGTTTAATTTCCCAGCACAAAATTGCATGTAGCTTTGGATATTAAAATGATTTAATTTATTTTAGGTAAGTGATAGAATTTTTTTTTTAAATCCAAAATTTTGAGCTGATCCCTAATAAAATCAAATAAGTATCTTATGTCTTAGTATGTACAGTTATTCTGCAGAACTATACATAACAATAGTCTATATAGCCTGCTTGAAATCAGCCTTCACAAATTTTCCTTATTATGTGAAAGAGAGAAATTCTAAGGATAAAAAAATATATTGAGAAAACAATTCTAATTCCATTTTAGGTGAGGGAAAAAAAAAAAAAAAAAGAATGTTTACAATAAGAAGAATGTTTATAATGTGACTTTCTTACGGATTTTAATTTTATGGTTGACAAAAGTTTTTAGTCAGGAATCATTGCTACTAAAGTGACTGCAGCTGAACATATATATTATGCAAAATGATTAACCAAAACAGAGTTTCATAATCAGTTTATCTGCTTCTGGAGTACTGTAAAGACATACCCTAAGAACATATCTTAGTTGGAGAGACACAGGAAACCACCTGTGAATAGGTGATTAAATGCTTATTTTGCACATAAATGCTATATATCTCAGTGTTTGAAGACATATGTGTATATGACATGATATGTAAAACAAACCTTTGTTTATTCTAAATCTATTAGGACCGCATTAAAAAGTTACAGAACAATCAAGGCTATGTTTCCGTTGGTTAACTATCAAGTTCTGCTTTTCCCAAGCCATTTTCTATTGCATCACATGCTTGTTCTCATCTAAGCATGATAATACATAATACCAAGGTATCCTTGGGGTATTTCTATTTTTATTTCTTTTTATCTCTTTTTTTCTGAAGCTGGAGTATTGATCTTCAGTTATAAAAAATGCATCATTATTTCCTCTATCACTTGGAGAAGAAAATTATCATCAATGCATTCCAGGAATATCCTGGATTCCTTATGTTGCTTGTGCAAGATATGTCAGAATGTTGTATATAATTTAAAAATGTGAGAAAATTAAAAAAAAAAAAATGAAGCTTTTAAGAATTGCACTGTAAATTATTTACATTGAAAACATTAAGTGGAAATAATAAGTAAGCATATTCTGTCCTTATTTTCTTCTTCTTTCTTTCCTTTTTCTAAACTACTTATTAGTTCTGGTTTATGCATTGATTTCGGTACTCTCTGCTAAGGTACAGCTCACTATGTATGTCTGAGTTTCAAATTTAATGAATATTTCTGTGCTGTCCCAATATTGTTGTCTAGATAACTTTGCAGTGATGCTTGTAAAATAGCTTAGAATTTTCCTTCAGTTGCATGAACATACTGATAAAAATCATTTAATAACAATCAATAACAAGAATGCAAAAAAACCCAAAACCAAACCTACAAATAATTGACTTCTTCATTTATTAGTGTAGTTCAGAAAACTCATCCCAAATAAACACTCTTGTTTATGACTCAACAAAAATTGGTTTCTTTCAAAAGATTATATATTATGCGTAACAATTGTGTACAATGAGAAACACCTATATGGGACAATACATAAAAATAAAGAGAGAATATTGGTGAATGTAAATAGTGGTATCAATGAAGAAATGGAGTAAATATTCTTTGTTTCTCTAAATATTGTTGCAATGGAAAATGTCAGAGGGATTTGTAAAAGGATACTGAATGACATTTTTAGTGAGTTTTTTCCAAAAATTCCACCCAAGTGTGAGATTCAGCACAAATAAAACAGCAGTGTTTTAAATTAAAATGATCACACAAGATCATAGAATCATAGAACAGTAGAATCGTAGAATCGTAGAACCATTTTCATTGCAAGAGACCTTTAAGATCAAGTCCAACCGTTAACACTGCCAAGTCACTACTACACCATGTCCCTTAGCACTATATCTACACATCTTTTAAATACCTCTAGGGATGGTGACTGCCACTTCCATGGGCATCTTGTTCCAATGCTTGACAAACCTTTCAGTGAAGAAGACCTCAGAGCTAATCGTAATACCATGTGAGGAGATACTCAATATATGACGAGCATCAAATAATTTAAACACAAACCTTAAAAGAGATTTAGAAATCATAGGATCATAGAATATCTCAACTTGGAAGGGACCTACAAAGATCATCAAATCCAAGTCCCTGCCCCTTGCATGACTACCTTAAACTAAGCCATATGACCAAGAGCATTGTCCAGATGATCCTTGAACTCTGACAACCTTGATACTGTGACCACTTCCCTGGGGAGCCTCTTCCAGTGACCAAACACCCTCTCAGTGAAGAACCTTTTCCTAATGTCCAATCTGAACTTTCTCTGATGCAGCCTCATTCTATTTCCTTGTGTCCAAGTGCTGGTCACCACAGATCGGAGATCAGCACTTCCCACTCCTTTGCCCCCAGTGAGGAAGTTGGGTTTTTTCTCCAAGTGGGAAAAAAAAAAAAAAAGTGACGTCAGCAGTTCCTTAAAAGTCTCGCCCTCAAGACCTTGCACCACCTCTGTCTCCCTCCTCTGGACACACTCCAATAGTTTGGTGTTCTTATATTGAGGTACCCAAAACTGCAAACAGCACTTGAGGTGGGGCTGTACCAGTGCAGCATGCAACAATAACCTCCCTTGATCAACTAGCAATGGTGTGGTTGATGTACCCCAGGACAAAATTGGCCCTTTTGGTTGCCAGGGCACACTACTGAGACTCAATTTACCATCAACCCAAACCCCCAGATCTCTTTTCACAGGCCAATTCTCCAGCCTCTTCTCCTCCAGTCTGTAAATGTAACCAGGATTACACCATTCCAGATGGAGAATCCAATATATGCTCTTGTTAAATTTCATACAGTTGGTGATTGTCCAGCTCTCTAGTCTGTCCAGATGTCTCTGAATGGTTTCTGTCCCCTTAAGGCAATCCCATTGCTCACTCAATGTAGTATGGACTTGTCTGGCTGTGTGTTGGGCAATTAGTCCAGAAGGATACTGTGAGCGACAGTATCAAAATCTTTGCTAAAAAACAAATCCACAACATCTACTGGCTATCTATGGCCAGGATTTTTTTCATTTTCAAGGACACTTAAAATCTTTAAACAACCTTAACACATTTGAAAGTGTATGTCTGCCTAGATACCTTCCCATATGTCAACACCTTTGCTGTACTGGAGATCCCAAAACTGGACACAGCACTCCAGGTTTGGTCTCAAAAGTGTGAAATGGAGGGGAAGAATCACTTTCCAGGACCCACTGGCTTCTTGCTAATGCAGCCCTGGACTTCAGTAGCCCTCTTTGCTGCAAGGGCACGCTGGTGGCCCATGTCCAACTTTGTGTCCATTGAGATCCTCAACTCCTTTTCTGCAAGCTGCTTTCAAGTTAGTGACCCCCAGCCCATACTGCTACATGGGGTTATTCCTCTTCATGTTCAAGACTTTTCATTTGTCTTTTTTATTATTATTATTTTTATTTCATGAGGTTCTGGTCAACCCATTTCTCCAGCTTGTTCAGGTCCCTCTAGATAACAGACCTGCCCTTCAGTGCACCAACCATTGTTCCCAGCCCTTCCACGCTCTCTACTAGTTTTGTCTTAACCACAGACGTGCTAAGAAAGAACTCCTTCACCATCCTGGTCATTACTAAAGCCACTTAATAATATTGTCTCCAGTACTGGCATCAGTATCAGTCCCTGAAGGACGCCATTAGTAACTAGCTGGTGGTAGAGAATTTTCTAGCACTGATCACCACAGTCAGAACCAAGCAGTCCCACAACTTTTCTACCAATTTTATCATCCAATCATATAGTACATGCCCTACTAACATGACTGTAAGGACATTATAGGAGACTGTGCACAAAGACTTGCAAAGACTGAGGACTGCAGCATCCACCACCCTCCCTCTAACCACACAGTCAGTCAACCAGCTCATCATGGAAAACAATCTGGATAATCCGGCACCATTTCATTTGGGGTTTTTTTTTTGGTATTTTCTATACTTTATTCTAAACCCATGCTGAAGGGCACCAGGAAAGTGATAGCATTTAAATATAGAAGGGTGGTTTCACCACACTAGAATATGACTATTCAGACACTGTTATAAAGAAAACAGGTTTTCAAGACAAAGAGTAATAAGGAGACTTAATGACAAATAAGTTTGCTTAGAGATGATCAAAATCATGTAAAAAGAAATATAAGATATTAAAAGGAGCTTTATATTGCTATACAATTTACAGTATTCATGGGTCTAACATAATTACCAAACAGCTTTAGTCATGTGCTCATATTAAGCTATGACAATTGGACATTTCCGTTTTAATTTCAGTCACTGAACTGAAGCATTCCAAAGTTCCCTCTGCAGTCAAATTAAAAATAAATACTTCCAGAGGCTGTCTCAGATCTACAGTAGACCGATCATATTACAGGTATTGGCAAAATCCTGTAGTCTATAAAACTACACAGATTATCTGAGATTAAGTCTTTGTAAGGCTCTGGAAGTTTGTGGAAATACTTCTGTGAACAAATATAGATTTTAAAACAGTCTGAAAACACGCTAGTTTTTTCTCATACCGGGCTGGGCAAAAACTGGTCTCTGGTTTCCCACCAGAAATGTGGTAGGAAAAGTTACACAACTGGAGTGCTGTGATTGATGGCTGCAAAGTCTTCAGAAGGGATAGACAAGGAAGGCGAGGTGGCAGAGTGGCCCTCTATGTTAGAGACAGATTTTAATGCCTTGAACTTAATAATGGGAATTATTAAGTGTAGAGTGTTTATGGGATAGAATCAAGGGGATGACCAACAAGGCAGATATCATGGTAGAAGTTTATTACAGACCCCCCCAACCAAGATACAGAAGTAGACAAAATATTCTATCAGCAACTGGCAGAGCCCTCGCAGTCACTCACCCTTGTTCTCGTGGGGGACTTCAACTTGCCAGATATCTGCTGGAAGTAGGACACAGCAGAGAGGGAATAATCCTGGAGATTCCTAGAGTGTGTGGAAGACAACTTCCTAACACAGCTGGTGAGAGAACCAATCAGGGAAAGTGCCTTACTGAACCTGCTGTTTGTTAACAGAGAAGGTCTTGTGAGGGATGTAAAGGTTGGAGGTTGTCTTGGGCAGAGTGATCATGAAATTGTAGAGTTTTAAATTCTCGTAAAGGAAGGTTCAGAGACAGCAGAACTGCCACACTGGACTTCCGAAAGGTAGACTTTGGCCTGTTTAGGAGCATGGTTGAGAGTGTCCCTTGGGAGACAGTCCTGAAGGGCATAGGTGCCCAGGAAGGCTGGTCATACTTCAAGGAGGAACTTTCAAGAGAGCAGAAGGCGGCCATCCCCAGGTCGCATAAAATAAGCCGACAGGGAAGAAGACCGGCCTGGCTAAGCAAGGGGCTTTGTCTGGACCTCAGGAAGAAAGGAAATTTTGCAGTCTCTGGAAAAGAGGGTTGGTAACTTAGGAGCAATATCAAAATGTAGTGAAGATACGAAAGGGAAAAATTAGAAAGGCAAAAGCTCATGCAGAAATTAACTTGGCCACCACGTTTAAAGATAATAAGTTTTTTTCAGTATATCAATAAAAAAAGGAAGGCTGGGGAAAATGCAGGCCCACTGACAAATGAGGTGGGTGCCTTGAAGGTGGAAGACATAGAGAAGGCTGAGTTACTGAATGCTTTCATTGCTTCGTCTTCACTACCAAGGCTGCCCCTCATGAATTCCAGACCCTGGAGACAAGGGAGCTGTAGGGGTGAACTGGGTTAGAGACCACTTGGCCAAGCTAGGCATCCATAAGTCCCTGGGCCCTGATGGGATGCACCTGCGAGTGCTGAGAGAACTGGCTGATGTTATTGCTGTATGGAGCCATTCTCCATCATCTTTGAGAGGTCTTGGAGAACAGGAGAGATGCCTAAGGACTGGAGAAAGACAAATATCACCCCACTCTACAAAAAGGGCAAATAGAAGGACTCAGGGAATTACAGACCAATTAGTCTCACCTCTGTCCCCAGGAAATTAATGGAGCCACACATTCTGGAAGTCATCTCCAGACACGTTGAAGAACAGGAAGCTATTGGAAGTGATCAACACAGATTTACCAAGGGTAAATCATGTATGACCAATCTGATAGCCTCCTATGATGTTATAACTGGATGGTTGGGTGAGGGGAGAGCAGCAGATGTCATCTGCCTTGACTTCAGCAAGACTTTTGACACCGTCTCCCATAACACCCTCATTAGAAAATTAAGGAAGTGCGGGATAGATGAGGGGGCAGTGAGGTAGGTTGAGAACTGGCTGTGTGATAGAACTCAGAGGGTTGTAATTAATGGAGCAGGGTCAAGTTGAAGGCCTGTAACCAGTGGTGTCCCCCAGGCGTTAATACTCGGCCCAGTCCTGTTCAACATATTCATCAATGACCTGGATGAGGGGACTGAGTGTATCCTCAGCAAGTTCACTGATGATACCAAACTTGGAGGGCTGGCTGACACTCCAGAGGTCTGTGCTGCAATGCAGCGTGACCTGGACAGGCTGGAGAGCTGGGCAGAGAAGAAGCTAATGAGGTTCAACAAGGGCAAGTGTAGGGTCCTGCACCTGGGGAGGAAGAACCCTAGGCACCAATACAGGTTAAGGGTGGATTTCCTGGAAAATATTTCTGAGGAGAAGGACCTGGGAGTCCTGGTGGAGCAAACTTCCCATGATCCCTTGTTGCCAAGAGGGCCAATGGAATCCTGGGCTGTATAGGGAAGCGTGTGGCCCTCTGCTCTGCACTGGTGAGGTCACAGCTGGTATACTGCATCCAGTTTTGGGCTCCCCAGTTCAAGAGAGACCGGGAACTCCTGGAGAGAGTCCAGCATACGGCAACAAAGATGATTAAGGGATTAGAGCACCTCCCTTACGAGGAAAGGCTCAAAGAGCTGGGGCTCTTTAGCCTCGAGAAGAGAAGGCTGAGGGGAGACCTTATCTATGTTTACAATTACCTAAAGGGTGGGTTGAAGGAGGATGGAGATGGACTCTTCAGTGGTTTCCAGCAATAAAACTAGGTGCAACGGGTACAAGCTGGAACATAGGAAGTTCCATTCAAATATGAGGAAAAACTTCCTTCTGGTGGGGATAACAGAACACTGTAACACGCTGCCCAGGGAGGTTGTGGGTTCCCCTTCCCTGGAGGTTTTCAAGACCCGCCTGGATACAGTCCTGAGTAATGTGCTCTAGGTAATCCTGTTTTAGTAGGGGAATTGAACTAGATGATCTCTAGAGGTCTCTTCCAACTCTATGATTCCGTGATCACATGATTTTGTAATCTCTTTTTGCAATCTAAATTTGGTGACTAACAGTTCAGCAACAATTAAATTCTATATTAATCTGTATTTAAATGAAGAAGGAGAGGGAAAGTTGTATGCAGGAATAAAAACTAGAAAGGTGAGTGTGCTTATGAATTATAAAAATGGTGTTACCATAGCACTTTCCTTTTTTCTATATAGCCATAGCTTTGTTCCATATAGTAGCACAATGTCTACCCTAGTCTATCTATAAAGTTACTATTATAATAACTGAAACTGGAGTACTCTTCCTATTTGTCTCTATATGATCTATCCATAGTTACTGCATTCTGGAGCATGCCTCTGTTCAATAAAAAGACCATTATAAAACTGCTTCTAATTTCCAGCTTCCCAAATAAGGTATAAGAGAAAGAAATTCAGAATTTACTTCATTCATGAAGGTGTGGCTAAAATATCGCAAAAAGCAAAAAATGGTCCTTTAAAATTATTATATTCTGTCTGCTTCTTTAAACTTTTTATCATTATTTTACGAGACTGAATGATTAGTAAATGTGCCAAATTAAATTTTCCCTTTTGATAAATTCAGTAAAAGAAAAAAGTCAATCTCTTGTAGAAAGTTAGTGCTACATGTATGTGGTATCTATCACAATGAACTTTTCTATTATTAAAATTAAAATCCATATTAAAATAATATAATCAATCCAATATTTTGGTTTCAGTTTTTTGGTTTGGAAGGTTTTTTTGTTGGATCTTTTACAGTATGCCACAGACATTATATTACACTTTTAGTAAACTGTTTTAAAATAAATCACACAATGACCATTCTCACAGCTATGGCTATAGAGTACAGAACTGGATATTCTTGGAGTGACTGTCAAACTATACATCTTATCACTTTTCATTGATTTTTTTCCTTAAAATTTGTCATATATCCCTCAAAAGGAGCAAAATGAGAATGTGAGTTTTCTTTGAGAGAAAAATATGAAGAAATGTGGGAAAAGAGTTTATTTTATCTAGCACAAATGGGTTATTCCTACCACTGCCCCTGCAAAATATTTAGGAATCTCTCCCTCACTTGTACATGAAGTAATGAATGACTGAGCACTTATTGTGTAATTGTAACATAGTTGAGTATAGCTGTGGCTCTGTGGCTTGAATGTTTCTTTTAAGGTGGCTAAAAATTATTAATTTATTAAAAATTGTTTAGGTACATTTCTGCATTCCCATTTTTGAGATAAATGTGTATTTTTCAAAATAGAAGCAAAAGTGAAAAATATACAAAACACAGAAAAGTGAAGAGGAAAATATCTTTAACTGCTATTGGGATAAGAATTGAGGAGATACAGAAATCCCAAGCAAGGATTCTTTCAACTAATTAGAAATACAGCCAAGACAAACAAGCTGCTGCAGTATAGAAACACAGAGAAGTAGAGAATATCAGGAACTTGCTTTTGTTTTATCCTAGAGAGGACATCAAACAATTCATCACCACAATGCAGCCCTAGGGAATTCTTTGGGGAAGATGTGGGACTGCTCACTCATGTATTCTGCTTCCAGAAGCAGCTTGGAGGACTCTGGTATAAATATTAGTCACACCAGCTCACATAGCTCAAAACTTGTCAGACATCAACTGAACCACATCCTATTCCAGCTACAGTATTGCCAACATTTCTATGACACTGCATAAGTCATATGTAAAGACACTGAAGTCTGTGACACTTGTTTTAAAATATGTTTCAATTTTTTCTCTTTTTTGTTTGTGGTTAGGTTATTGAATGCCAGCAGGCGGTCTGATGCATTACCAGAAAACAACAGCCTTTTTGATCACTACTTTAAATTTTTCTAGCTTGCACCATATTCAGGAACTTTCTGTCATATCAGAATTCGATATACATTGTGTGAATAATTGCATTTTTTAAATTTGATAATTTAAAACTGCCCCTCTAAAAAAAACTCCACAAACAACACCAAAACAAACAAACAAAACCAAAACAACAAGAAAAAAAACCCAACAACAATAAAACCACAAAAACCCCAAACCAGTAAGGAAATACCTTTTAACCAATATAAATATTTGTTTCTTTCTGTCCATGCTATATGTACCATATTGAGGAACATCTTATTTGTCTTCCTTGGCAAAGTTGCCAATTTAATGATGTCATTGTTTATTTTGCTTTGAGAATTATTTCCTCCCTAGAATAAATATTGAGGTATAAAATGCTGCTGTCACTATAAAGCATGAAAGAGATACAGCAGATCTGGGAAGAAATCCAAAGTGCTTCAGACTGACTTTTCTGCCAAGCTCAGGCTTTTTCACCTAAAGCTCTCACTCCTCACAAAGAGTCATCTTTAAAGGTAATGCAGTTGTAGTCTGTCATGTAATTGAATTTCAAGATGTAAGCTCTTTTCATCACAATAGAAAAAAAAACCTTTCTAAAATCCACTGCTTAATAATTATGTACCCATTTATGGTCTAGAAACATAATTTTGGGTTGTTGCGGGTTTGTTTTTTTTTTTTTTCAAAGCCCCATCCAACCTGGCCTTCAACACTTCTAGGGATGGGGCATCCTCCACAACTTCCATGGGCAACTGGGTGAGTATCTTACCACACTCACAGTAAAGAATTTCTTCCTAGTATCTAATCTAAATCTCCCCATTTACAATTTAAAACCATTACCCCTCATCCTATCCCTACTCTCCCTGAGATAAAGAGACCCTCCTCATTTCTCTGTAGGACTCCTTTAGGTCCTGGAAGGTTGCTATAAGGTCTTCCTGGAGCCTTTGCCTCTCCAGGCTGAGCAACCCTAACTGTCCTCATAGGTTAGGTCCTCCAGCCCTCTGGTCAGCTTCATGGCCCTCCACTGGACCCATTCCAACAGGACCATGTCCTCCATGCTGAGACTCTAGAGCTGAATGCAGTACTCCAGGCAGTATCTCACAAGAACAGAGTAGAGGGATAGAATCACCTCCTTCACCCTGTTGGCCAAACTGCTTTTGACGCAGCCCAGGATGTGTTTGGCTTTCTGGGCTACCAGTGCTCACTGCTGGCTCATCTTGAGCTTCTCATCCATGAACACTCCCCAGTCCTTCTCCTCAGGGCTGCTCTCCAGCCATTTTATGTCCAACCTGTATCTGTGCCTGGGATTGCCATGACCCAGGTGCAGGACCTTGAACTTGACCTGCTTGAACTTCATAAGGTTCACACAGGCCCACTTCTCAAGCCTGTCCGGGTCCCTCTGGTTGACATCCCTTCCCTCCATCATGTCAACCATTCCATGCTGCTTGGTGTCATCGGCAAATTTGCTGAAGGTGCACTCAATCTCACTGTCCATGTCTCCAACAAAGATATTAAACAGCACAGGTCCAAGTACTACCCCCAAGGAGCACCACTTGTCACTGTCACCCCTGATAAAAAAAAAAAAAAAAAAAACCTAAACAGCAAGAAAACCTCAGGTTCCATAAGGGGAAAAAAATGGAAGAAGGCTGAGAAAATATGTTCTGTGGAGCACAGTTCTGGTTCTGGGCTGTGGATTTATAGCAGGATTGGAGGTACCTGTAGCTGTCATTATCTTTCTTCTAAGGTATTCTGCTCAGACACATCTAACACCCTACCAGGAGTCCATGGGAAGCGCTACTGAAACTTGCCCCAGGTTAGCCTTACTAGTCACTACTTGAAGTGGTACCATTTATTTTGTGTGCATCATCCCCTTTCCGGATGATGTTTGTTGTATTTGTAGTCAGAAAAGATTTCCGTTTTCATCCAATAGCAGTTTGGGACAGGACTTAATTCTTCTGGTCTCTGATCCATCCAGCCATAAAATCTAGGGGTGATTCTTATGTTCCTTGCTTCAATTAAGTAGTTTACTGGTGAGAAAAAAAATACTGTTGGATATATTTAAAAGGTTAAGAGGTCTGGTTTAGTTCCACAAAGCTATCAACAGTGTGCATCTTTGAACAGTGAACCTGTGCAAGGTGAATAAGTATTTGGAAAGGTGATATCTGAAGTGAAAGCTCTTTTTCTTTGCTTCTTTATGATGAATACCAGAAAAATACAGTTAGGAATCTAGCCTACCAATGGAGTAACAATATCATTCAAAATTGGAATTGCCATGTGAAAAAGATCTATTCAGGAAGTTAAAGTGCAGAGTACTGTTTGTTGGTTTATTTTGTTCTGTCTTTATATGAATTTTGGAGATTAAAAACTTCAGGAAAATTTATAGGATTCCAACTATTCATTTACACAAGTAAAACTTAAAAATTACTATTCTGAAGCTCCTAAGAATTTCTAAGAAGAGAAGAGAATAGCAGAACTGAATGGTACCCCTAATATATTTTTAGGATCAAAAGTTGAAAATGCACACTATCTTCTTACAGTTATAATATAACAAACTTTTAAAGGGAAAACACCTATTTATAGCTATAAACTTCTGTAAACTGACTTTCATATTACTTGTCTGCAAAACCAGACATCTCTATTTGGAGTCTTCCTCTCAAATTGAATTTCACCCCTTGAAACATTATCTCTAGGTCTCTAAGCACACTTATCATCTCGAATTCTTCCTCTGAAAATATTGAGGGAGTGAACAAAACCAGAGTCCTGGAAGGCTCTATATACCAATAGCTAAAAAAGATCATGTGCAGATTCAGTTCTTAATCACACTGTATTTATATGAAGTTCAGTCCTAGAAGGAAAATTTCCACCAACCCATCTCAACCCACCCTGTTCATTTGTACATATAGAAACTATATTTTTTGTTTGCCTTTCTCTAACCTCTATGTCTTAAGATAAGTTTTTTCATCATCTACTTTTTCAAATCTTACAGTACTAGAACTCTCTGATCAAAACCTCCTTTCCTCTAGTGGGACCTGTGGCATAATTACTAAAATTAAACTATATTGAAAATACAGCATTGTTCTCACGTTAAGGAAAGGTGTAAAATCAAACAGTTTCTAGGGTAGAATACAGCCACAGCTGGTATGTGAGGAATCCACTACATCTGCAATTTCCTCTACAAAATTGCTTGCAAAACAACATGGAGGGTGGAGTAGGGTAGAGATTCTACAGCCAGACTCTGTAACAACAAGATGGTCCTGTGAAACGGATAAGCTGCCTACGTGCTACTCTGAGCCAACAGTCTGTCAAAGTTTGATGAAAAGCTGTCCTTTGTGTGAACTTTGTCGTTATATCATTACAATACCAAAACCCACACCTCCATCCCAAAGGCTACCTGTCTCCAAGGTAGCCTCCTTGTGTTTGTGTCCTGAATTTTTCGTGAACTATATATTTAATGTAAGACGAGAGATTTTTACACCAAACGTAATAAAGATATTTATAACCAAAGTCACTCAAACTCCACCTTGAAGGTAAAAAATAGTTTAAAAATAGCCCATGAAAGGGGGGATATGAGGGAAGACACCATTATAAACAAGTCAAGGAGGACTCCATCACAGAATTATAGTCTGCCTTTGACTTCCAGGACCAGTCAACAGGCTGAGCCTTTCTTCCCCCCACATAGGGACTCCGTTGGGTAAGTCTTAAAGTGTGCTTGCAAGGGAAACTTAGAAATCTCACTAGAGAGTTACTTTTCTACATTTATAGCCAGGCTGTCTTATTTGTAATTCTGTCATGTGTTTCGTGTAATTAACAATACTTCTATCTGCACATGTTTTGGAGACAATGTATTTATCACCAGTAATCCATACGAACCTTTATATTTGTTGCTTAAATCAACTGCACTGGTTAAGTAACTAGTCATTTCTGTTTCTCATTGAACATGATCAAAATCTTGAGAATGGCCATGCTAGTTCATGAGCACAGCTAAACTGAAGGTGCAGTCCACTATTATATCTGGAATCGTGATAGTTTAATGTATTAAACGAGATACTCGTGAATTGGGCATCACTTGGAATTTAAACCTAGCCACACCTAGCCTCCCACCTCAGTGAGGAGTGTTAGAGTGCAAGGAGGTTTATTTTCTCCCAAAAGTACTTTTGCCTCTTACCACAACAGGACCACAAACTACTTTTAGAGTAGTAACCTAAAAGTTCCTGGTTATGTTCCCAGGCACTGGATGCAGCTGATAAAAAGCAGCCCGTATCTATGTTAGTAAAATGTTTTATCCACCGGAAGAGTATGGCTGCATTCTAAATGCACTGGTAATAATCTAGAGAGTATTTTAGCTCCCACACTACATCCAGGAATCATTTTGGAGAGTTCTGGTTTGCACAGACTGAAAACATCAGACCTTCTCAGCAATGTAGCAGCAGAGATGATTGAGTTTCCACACCCAGGAGTATTTCAGGCAGTGCTTAATCTGCAAGTAAAACCACGTCCATATGGTCTCCAACAAGAGGTAGCGCTTCATCATTTAGTCTTGTTAAACTGACATGTAAATCTGCTTTTGCTGACCAGGAAAACCTGGAGCTGATTTCCCTCATGTTTCACAGTAGTCTCTAGAAGAGTAAGATAATCTTCAATACCTCTACGTGACTAGATAGATCTAAAAATATAAATGTATCACAGGAAGAAGACAACAGTGAAGGAGTAAATTTTTCTACATATATTAAAAAAAAAGAGAATGCTCTGAAACCAATCTCCTGAAATGACTAAGAAAGCTGCTAAAGATGATGGAACGACTTGTCCTTGGCACTGTCTCTTGGCATATCAAGGACAAGAGGGTCATTAGAGGCAGTCCACATGGCTTCACCAAGGGGAAGTCATGCTTGACCAACCTGGTAGCCTTTTATGAAGACATAACCGGGTGGATGGATGACAGTAAAGCACTGGATGTGGTCTATCTTGACTTCAGTAAAGCATTTTACACGGTTTCCCACAGCATCCTTGCTGCTAAACTGAGGAAGTGTGGCCTGGACAATAGGGTAGAAGGCAGAAGAACTAGCTGAAGGATAGAAGCCAGAGAGTTGTGGTCAATGGGATGGAGTCTAGTTGGAGGCCTGTACCTAGTGGAGTTCCTCAGGGATCAGTACTGGGACCCGTACTATTTAATATATTCATCAATGACTTGGATGAGGGAGTAGAGTGCACTATCAGCAAGTTTGCTGACGACACAAAACTGGGAGGAGTGGCTGACACGCCAGAAGGCTGCACTGCCATCCAGCAAGACCTGGACAGGCTGGAGAGCTGGGAAGAGGGAAATTTAATGAAATTTAACAAGGACAAGTGCAGACTCCTACATCTGGGTAAGAACAACTGCAGGTACCAGTACAAGTTGGGAACTGTACTGTTGGAGAGCAATGTAGGGGAAAGGGACCTGGGGGGTCCTGGTAGACAGCAGGATGACCATGAGCCAGCACTGTGCCCTAGTGGCCAGGAAGGTCAATGGCATCCTGGGGTGTATTAGAAGGGCTGTGGTCAGTAGGTCAAGAGAGGTTCTCCTCCCCCTCTACTCTGCCCTGGTGAGACCCCATCTGGAATATTGTGTCCAGTTCTGGGCACCTCAGTTCCAGAGGGTCAAGGAACTGCTTGAGAGAGTCCAGCGTAGAGCCACAAAGATGATTAAGGGAGTGGAGCATCTCCTATATGAGGAAAGACTGAGGGAGCTGGGTCTCTTTAGCTTGGAGAAGAGGAGACTGAGGGGTGACTTCATTACGTTTATAAATACATAAAGGGTGAGTGTCAGGAGGATGGAGCCAGGTTCTTCTCAGTGACAAGCAGTGATAGGACAAGGGGCAATGGGTACAAGTTGGAACACAAGAGGTTCCACTTAAATATGAGGAAAAAACTTTTTCACAGTGAGCGTAACAGAACACTGGAACCAGCTGCCCAGAGAGGTTGTTGAGTCTCCTTCTCTGGAAACATTCAAAACTTGTCTGGACACGTTCCTGTGTGACCTGGTGTAGGTGTTCCTTCTCTGGCAGGGGGATTGGACTAGATGATCTTTCAAGGTCCCTTCCAATCCCTGTGATTCTCTGATTCTGTGTAAAGACATTTATCTCCTTTCTTGCTTATCTGTTCTTAGTATTCCACTGAGTTCATTAGAGGAATACAAAAATGCTTTGCACTGGACCTGGGATTGCTAACCGCTTGCAGCAGAAGTATGGACATAATCCTTCCAACTTTATCACTCTCTGTTCTAGTCTTTCAACATGATGCAACATATATGTTACAGAAATACTTTTTATGGTACAGAAGTACTCTTCTTTTGAACAGTATTATTTTCTCACATTGATGAGGAACCCCCCTACAAAGAATAGTAATTACCTTTCAGGGAAAAACACATAGACTCTACAGGACATCTGGATCAACTACTAAGCAGTTCTCCTTATAAAGTGCTAGGCAGTAGCCACATTTCAACATATGGAGGCAGAAACCCCAAGATATCAACCCCTAGAATATCAGCATAGCCACAGCATTGTCAAGTAGAATACAGATTATTTACTTTCAGTAACGATGAAAGAAATTGTTCTTAATTATCTGCCAGGCTGGCCTTTATGGTCTAGTAAGATTTATTTTATCAATAAATTTTAACATTTATTATTTTATTTACATCTATACAGGTTTTTTGTTTTCTTTTGTTTTGGGTTTTTTGTTGCTGTTGAAATGTGACTTGTATTTTAAATTACTCCAATCTCCTTCTGTACTTTTATATCAAAAACCTTTATCTAAATATGTATCAGACTCTTAATTAAAAATAAATAAATAAATACATAAATAAAGGCAAGATGTGTACCTTTAGAAGTTCAGTTACCCCTCTGACAATTTTAAAGGCAAATATTTTGGATTTTTTTTGTGAGATTGAGAATTAATGAACTAATTTTCACTACTCCTTTACAAAATAATGCCTAAATTAGTTTTTTTAAATGCTGTGTGATTCTCAAAAGAAATATTCTTTTTTCTTCTTCGGTAATGCACATGTTTTTTCTGAACCAATAAAATACATTTTTTCTTTAAGACTGTATCACTGAGTTGGGTTTGAGTTTATTTTTCATCATTTTATGGATTTTTACATGCTATTCTTATTACATAAAATTGCCATGTGCAGTAACACCAGTCACTAAGAAAGTCTCCAGCCCTACAGGAAAAAACGTCTTTTCTGATGTTGAGCAACATGAGGTGACTACCTATGGAAAAGGCAGTGTTTAGTTTTCAGTGGCATTGCAAATCCAAGTGAATATGAACAAGCAGAATTCTAAATATCTCGCACTTTTAATAGTAATAATATTATAAAGTTCTTTTGTGCTATTAGATATTTTTCTTGTGTAAAATCAAGCCTATTAAGGCTCAGTTCTCCTAACGCATTTGTAATTTGAAGGGGGGAGACAAATCCTAAACAGAGTATGTTGGCTTTTTTATTCTCATCCAATGCAGGTGATTTGTTCTGATAGTTTATTGGAAGCAGGGAGAAGGAAGGTTGTTATTATTAGCATTTGAAGGAACCTCGGAGAAGAAGCCTTTACACTTTCCTAAGTGTAAGGAATTCAAATGTGCTTTGGTCTATGGAGGAAGAACATGGAGAACTGAACTCTTCCTCTTTTCCCCAATAACCTACCTTGTAGCTGATCAATACTTTTTACTTTGTGTGTGTGTGTGTGTGTGATGTTCTTTTCAGTGAGAAAAAAATTACATTTTTTTAGAACATTCATACTTCTATACTTATTATTTATTTATTTTTAAGTAACATGAAACACCCATCTAAATGTTTTAGGCAACCTCCAAACAAAACTCAGAAATAGTTTGTTTAGATATATTTGTTAAGCTTTGAGTTGATGACACCGATTCATAAGTTTGATCTTGATAGAGCAGCAGAAATCCATCAGATAGAGTATCTAGAGTGAAAGGCACTTTAGAATCTGCTGCCTGTTTCAAGTGAGAAATTCCAAAGACAGATCATGGCGTAGTATCCAAAACATGAATGTGGAGTGAAACTATATTTGTAGAGATTTCAGTCTGTACTATTTATTTACATCAGAGTATGTGAGCATTGAAGTTGAATCACAGTTTATGCCTTTCAATATATGAGTATAGCTGAATTCTTGTAACAAGTGAAAGGAAAGCCATTCAAATACATGTTGGCGTTTCTCAGATTGCAAATGAACAGATATAATGAAGTGTAGAGGCTAATTAATCTAATTTTCAAAGCCTATTGAATCTATTTATTAATCAGAAATTATTCCACACACTCTCAATACTTTGAGTGATGTGCAGCCAGCTGATATTTAGGAGCACCCATGATGTAGATATTTTCTTTTAAAGTTTATGTGGGTTCCTCAGTGCAGCTTATTAAAAAAGCTGTTCTACTTATGCCTACCTTTTCCTACAGCTGTATACAGTGTGAATATACTGAATAGACTGAAAATAGTGTAAAGGAGTCCTCATTATCTTCTATTTCTCCCTCTCATTTAAACTTTAATTTTCTTTTGTAAAAACTTTTCTGGTGTGTAAAACAGTGTCTGTTTTGACAGATTGTTGTACATGATGCTTTCAGCTGCTTTTGGAAGTTTTAACTACACAATCATAATAGAAAGTATTGAATGGATCTTTAATGCTTTTAATAACGTGAGGTTATTAAATAAATGAAGAATATTAATTTAGCCTCTGACAAACATCACTGCATTGGAAGGCAGCACTTCCACTGTCTTCATAATTGTATGTAAGTGATAGAATTTTGTACTCCTCAAGAAAGGTGGCAGAGAGTACAAATGGCAGTCATACCGACAACAGCTAAACATCTGGGATAAATATGTTGGTATTAGTGAAATGATACAGTTAACAATGTGAAGTGGCAGCTCACTCTATGTCCTTATGCATGGGTAGTCCTCATGCATGGGTAGTCCTCAGAGGAAAACCTGTGAGTTGAGCCTCTGGGCATTTTCCTAATTTTCTCACTACTATTTTGTAACACCAGGGAATAAAATGTGCCCAGTATCTTGGCATTATGTATCATCCAGACGGTGTGTAGTTGGGAATGACATGGATTTGATGTCCCAACCCACTGTCTGACTAGAATAGAATCTGGTTTCCATTAATCAAATTCTTAAAGCATTATCTCCTACTTACTGAGCAGGTGGGTGAAGTACGAAAAACCATCATGATTTCTGTGGTAGTTGTATTTTTTGTTGTATTATAAATCAATATAAATCTCTTTCATCTCTCAGTGTGGCAGGAACAGGTGATGGTGGGATAAATTGCCAGCACAGTTATTTGCAATTAAAATCCAGCTTCAACAGCATTCAATAGGCATTATAAGAGTTCAGTCAGAAACAAAATCAGAAGTGGGAGAACAGGTACAAGAAAGTGCAAATTCTTGTGAACATTTGTCTTCAAAACAGCAGCAAATTATTAGCACATTTTTTGTGGGTAAGGAAAATATCCTAACTAATAATGTACCAACAACATTTAATCTCTTCTTGGTTTGGAATATCCAAGATGGAAATTATTTTACCCTGGAAATATCATAGAATCATAAAATATTTTGGGTTATAAGGGACCATTAATGGGCATCTAGTCCAACCCCACTGCAATTTGCAGGGACACCTTCAACTAGAACAGGTTGCTCAGAGCCTTGTCCAACCTGACCTTAAATCTTTCCAAGGATGGAGCATCTATCACCTCTTCAGGCAATCTGTTCCAGTGTTTCACCATGCTCATAGTGAAAAAAAATTTTTCCATGTATATAGTCTAAATCTTCCCTCTTTCAGTCTAAAACCCTTACCCCATATTTTATCACAACAGGCCCTGATAAAAAGTTTGTCTCCTTCTTTCCTTTAAGTCCCCTTTAAGTACTGAAAGGCTTCAGTAAGGTCTCTCTGGAGCTTTCCCTTCTCCAGGTTCAACAACCCCAACACTCTCAACCTGTCCTCATAGCAGAGGTGTTCCAACTCTCTGATCATTTTTGTGACTCTCCTCTGGACTTATTCCAACAGATCCATGTCTTGCCTGTGCTGAGGACTCCAGAGCTGGACATGGTACTCCAAGTGGGGTCTTACCAGAGCAGAGTAGAGGAGCAGAATCACCTTCCTCAACCTGCTGGCCATTGAGGCCAGGTTATGGTTTGTCTTCTGGGCTGTAAGAGACATTGTCGGCTCATGTCCAGCTTTTCACCAACCAGTGCCCCCAGGTCCTTTGCCTCAGGGCAGCTCACTTCATCCCCCGCCTGTATTGATACTGGGGTTGTTCCAACCCAGATGCAGGACCCCGAACTTGGCCTTGTTGAACCTCATAAGGTTCACACATGGGCCCACTTCTTGAGCCTGTCTAGATCCCTCTGTATGGCGTCTTGTCCCTTAGGTATGTCAACAGAATCACTCACCTTGGTGCATATATATATTAATAATATATATTAAAATATATATACAATAATAAAAAATATAATATGTTTGTAGAAACATGTATTGTCATACTTGCAGAAGCTTTTTTTGATTGTTTTCTTGTTCTTTTTCTTTCTGTATGACTACTCACCCTTCAGGTCAAGCTACTGTACCTTCCAGAGGACAAGTGGTTTCAAAAACACTTCAGACATAGTAACCTGTCCATAAAATCACAAAATCACTGACCCGTTAAGGTCACAAACAGCCTCCGGAGATCATCCAGTCCAGCTCCCTGTGCTCAGATGGGGCCAGCTATAGAAGATTGTTCAGGACCTCATCCAGCTAGGTTTTGAATACCTTCAAGAAAGCAGACACCTCAACTTCTCTGAACAACCTGTACTGGTATTTGATCATCCTCACCAAAAAGAGATTTCTACTAATATTTAAATGGCATTTTCTGTATTTCAGTTGTGCCCATTGTTTCTTGTCCGTTCACCAAGAACTACTGAGAATAGTCTGGCTCCCTCTATAGGATATTTTTTACATTGATAAGATACTCCATTAACCTTCTCTGCTTGTTTGTTAACAAGGTTAAACAGTCCCAGTTCTCTCAGTCTTTCCTCATGTGAGAGATGCTTTAACCTCTTTACCATCTTTGCTGGAATTGCTCCATTACTTCCATGTCTGCCCTGTTGTAGGAAGCCCAGACTTGGACCTGGCACTCGAGACATGACTCATCAGGGCTGACTAGAAGGGAATGATCATGTCTCCTGAAGTGCTGCAATGCTCTGCCTAATGCAGCACAGGATACTGCAAGGGTGCTGGCTTATGTTCAACCTGTTTTCCACCAGGACAATGAAGTCTTTTTTTTGCAACTGCTTTACAGATGGTTGTCCCCAGCCTGTATTGGTGCATGGGGTTATTTCTCCCCAGGTGCAGAACTTGGCACTTTCCTCTGATGTACTTCATGAGGTTCCTATCAGCCCATTTCTCCGTCCTATCCAGGTTCCTCTGAATGGCAGCACAACCCTCTGGTGTTATCAACCACTCCTTACAGTTTTGTATCATAAGAAAATTTTAAAAATAATTCCTATACATATTCCCATGTGCAACTTTTTTTTTTTTTTTTTTTTTTCACATCCATAGTCACAGTCATAAAACCGAATAGCACTCATTTTCCCTATTTGGCAACAAAAAAGGAGTATTGTGCAAGAACTTTTAAAAACTTCTGACAGACAGCAACATAGGAAACTGTCTTGTTCTCCTCTCCTAACCATTAAACACATCAGGCTGTGAGATGTTCTGCTATGGGTTTCTCTCTCCTAGTTCAGCAGGAGTACTTGCATCAGATACAGAGTTGTCACATTCTGTCTGAATTGACTCCACTGTCTACAAATATTCACAGTGCTTGTTCTAGCTATACAGAACTGTATAAAATCTGTATCCAAGTACATTAAGAACATAAAAATGGCACACAAAGTGGACATTTTTTCTTATCTAATTTTTGTACTAAATTAAAGCTTGGAAAAATAGAAGCTTCTTAATTTACATTTCATATTGTCTTTGCATAGAAGTATTACATCCAGGCTAACACAGAAGTTCTTACGTAAGTCATATAAGTGAAGTTTCCCATGCTCTGTGTCTCATTCATTAGTTATTTCTGTATTTCTTTCTTAGTGGTGGTTCTGTGCTATACTTTATAGAAAGAACCTTGTTTTCTCATCACTTTCACAGCACAGAGAAGTTGTAATTGCTGTTTTTTCGGTAGAAGTACATCTGATTTATCCTGTCACGGATTGTTGTAGTTAAGCTCTGAATTTCCCTTACAAGTAAACAGCTGTCATGAGCCTTTTATCTTCTAAATCAGGGTAATTCCAGCTAAAAAGCAAATTTCAACAGATAAAAAGGGTAGGCAGGATCCTTAAATGATTTTTATATTTTTTTATAATTTTTTCTTTCCAGAAAGGGCATGGGTTAGAATAATTTATACTTTAGTAGGGAAATAGCAAGTATGACAATAAAAGCTAAACACAATTTCCAACATTAAAATGCTGTGGTGTGGTTTGGTTTTTTTTTTTTTCAGTAAGCAATTTTAATGTAATAAATATTTTAATTTTTGTCATCTAAGTAGGTAAACTGATGGCACATTAGTTTAAAACTTCAGCAAATGTTTCACAGTTTTGTGCTGTATAGTTATGAATTGCTATTTATATTTCAAAATGTAGAATACCATTTATTTTATATCTAGTAATACCACTACCACTGCTGGTATTAAATACTATTAGAGAAATTGGCATATAGAAAGCCAACTGAGAGTGCTGATAATTTGCTGATTATTTAGCAAAGCTTGATCCATAATAGCTTTTAAAAAGAGTCTAACTTTGAAAAATCTGACAAATGATATGCTTATTATGAAACATGCACATGAGAAGTTTTCTGGAGGTGGATGCTACAATAATGTGTAGTCATACCCTGAAAGTTATTAGAATTCTTTTTTTCTTTCTAGAAACAAAAACTGTTTCCTTTTAATCTTTCAAAATGTTTTCTTTTAAACCCCTTTTGTAAACTTCAGCTTCTAATAAACAAGGCAATATTATTCCTTTCTGAAGCAGAAATATTTGAAATTGAACTTTTTTTCTAGTGAAATAGAATGGAATCTGTGAAATATCAAGTAGCCAAATGACATCTGTGCTTATTTAATATGTTGGATCTAAATATAAAAAATATAAATATCTTTAGAAAAGTTTGCATACTGACTTAGGAATTAGATACTACTAGAAACTGCATATGTTAGAAATAGGTATTGGAAAGTTTGTTTCTGGTATCCTTCTGTTTTATTTTTATGAATATGTAATTTTTTGCAGCTTTTTTGTGTATCTTAAGAAGTCAATCAATATAGGTTGAATTTAAGAAATCATAAATGTATCTCTTTAAAATTTTATTGTCAATTATAATGTTTTATAAATTAGTTCTAGCCCTGAAGCATGTCCTAGACATCAAAGGGTGAACTGCCAACGTGAAGAGTAGGAAACTGCACCACTGTTCCCATTAACAGCAATGGCAGTTGCACACTTAATTCCTCATTCACCACACTGTATATTTTTCCCTCAAGAGTCATGAAAGCCAAGAAACTTACTGGGGGGGTGAAACTCTTGTAATGGACTACTTAACTAGATATTGATACCTGGAGAGAAAAGAAAATGAAATTTCAGGAGCTGTATTTAACTGATAACATACTACATTCTAAAGAAGGCTATACAAGGATAAGCAGTAATGTTAGAAAAGCGGTGCTAGAAGCAGTGGTTGTACTGAAAGATAAAATATAAAGCATAAAAGGAACAGGTTGTTACCCTTGGGACTGGAAAGGAACATTAAACTGCTGAGGGCTAAACATAGAGCAGTTATTCTTGGATCTCTATTCATGACAGGAGGGTGTCCTAAAGGACTTTACTTATAAAAAGAGATGGAAAAGATGGAAAGCTAGGGAGGGAGGTACAGCAGCCTGTAACAATGATCCACAAAAAGGAGGAATATAAAATGATTCTACAAATCTATTATAGGTATAAGTAGGAAGGATAAGGGTAAGTGACAGTGTAGGACTTTACCTTCAAGTAAATGTATTAGGATGAATAATGGGAACCTGCAACAATGTCTTCTGCTTTTACAGAGTTCAGGTGGAATGCTAGTCCTGTGAAAGTGAAAAGGCACGTTAGTAGGCAGGATTTCACCACAAAATTTCTTCTAAATCTTTCTTTTGTCTACATGCTCACTGCACGTTTTCAGATGCACTTTTGCAGCCATATTGGCACAAGAACCTCTCCTTTGCAGTTACATTTTTATGTATCACTTCTACTTTATTTCAACATTTTACTGAGTTTCACTCATTTAAAATAGCAGCGGAAATGTTTTTCCTTAGTCTTTGATTGCCTCTTCTGTTTTATTCTTATTGTTTTATGTTTACTGCTGACACTTATTGTAATACAGGATTTTTTTATATGCAGTGATCTGAAAGTTACTATAAAATAAGTATAGATGTTCTCATGTATATATAGACATAATTTATTAAATCTTATAAGTAAGTTTAGGGTCTAAGACTCATGATTAATCCACCAAAGTATCTTCTTACTTTAGATCTTAAAAATCCTCACAGTTAACAATAAGATCTAGTAAGGGTCTTAATCAGTAGATGAAAGGTTATTTAAAATAAAGTGACAAAAAACTGAAATTATGTAATCCATTAAAAAATGAGAAAAGTCAAGTGATGAGTATAGAAACTTCTGGTTAGCAACTGACTTATTGTGAAGGTAACGAAAGGTGAAGGGTACCGTACTGTTTGTCTTTTGAAGTTTCCTCTAATTTAAGAATTTAAGTTTCCAGAGTGCTATTAGTATCTAGTGTACAATCATGATCAAGGAAACATACCCATGTATATATCCCCGTTGACTCTCAGCAAGGTAATCACATCATGTAACTTAAGGCATTTGGTTTAGATGCTTGCAGTCACCTATTGATTCTACAGGAAACAAGGACTGCTTATGAATTAAACATCTGAAGTGGCTGATAAGAATAACCTCACTCTTTGGAGTGATTTATCTGATTTTAAAAAATCGGTGTCATTCAATAACATAAATAGTTTGTTTTAATCACACTTGCTCTTTTCTGTAACAAAGCTTACTTTTTAAATTATCCTAATTGTGAAAATATATAAAAGTATCTGTGTTGGGTTTGTTAGTGGTTTTTTTTTTTTTTCTTTTTCTTTTTTACAGCTCCTTTGGGTTTTAAAAGGGTAAGATCCACTCAAACAGTATTATATACAAGTGAACAACTCCTTTAACACTCGTTTAACAGTCAGAAAATTATTTTTTTCCTAAGAGCATGCAGCTCTTCTAAGTTTCTCCAGAGACAAGTATCTGACTTGAGGACAGGATGGATTGGTTTGTTTCTGTTTTTAGGTGATGAGTGCTATGGGTGTTTTTTCCTGGATAAAAGTCTGATTCTATTGAAGTCTCATGATTTTGATCATTGATTTCACTTTCTGTGTTTAAAACACTTGCTGAGGTTTGCTCTCAGTTCAAGAGTAAATACTTCCATTTAATTCCTCTGAGATCAAGATGGAGCTCAATATCTAATTCTTTCCCAGATGTTGAAATATATTACTTAGACAATGGAGTTTTCATCATCAAACCATAAAGAATTCAGCAGAGCCACATGGGAATAAAAATGTTATTTTTTATCTTGGCACATATTGTACAATCAGTTCCACTATTTTTGTCACAGACACAGGAAAGAATCCCTGTACGGATACAAAATAAATCATCTCAATTAAATAATCAAGATGGGGAGCCGATGCTGTTGCTTGTTTTAATCAATCCATGAAATGAAAGCAATTATAAACCACACCAGTGCAATGTATCCCCATGAGCCTCTTGTAATTGGGATATCATTTAATTGGCACATTCTGCTTCCACTGGGATGTGCCATTTAAGAGGCACATTTAAGAGGGATCGAGTTTATTCTGCAATTACAGGGCTTGTTATATGATATTCTTAGCTAATATTACTTTTATTGTAAAGAAAAATGAAAAAGATGTATAGACTTTTCATCTTTATTTTGTCAACTGCATGAACTACAGGAGCTTTAGTTCTCACACTGAGCTGTGGAAGGAAATAAAAAAGAAAATTATGCTGTTGGGAAGGAATGTGCATTTTTCCACTCTGTTAAAGGATCAAAGCAAAAATCTTCAGTAGATGCACTCTTGTGTATTACAATTGACATGGCTGTATGGTAGAGAGATAAAGAGGGAGAAACACAAAGAAAGGGTAATATAATAAGGGAAATGACTGAAAAATAAATAATTTAAAGTAAGTACTGCTTCGTGAGCATAGATTCAAATTTCTTTATTTGTTGTATAAGAAAAAAAATTTATATTTATGGAAATAGCAGAATCTATTTTAAGTATACTCCAATAATTACAATAAAGGCATAGTATTAGATTGCTTGTTCTTGTTCTCCTTCTAAGGTGGGGAAGGAGGTATTAGCATAAACAATTCCATCTCACTCATCATCTTTCAACCCCCATTGAAGCCACAGGGACTTCTATAGCAAATGAAACTCAAGGTAGTCGGCTTGTCTTCCAATAAGCTTCTAGCTGACAAAATAAAGAAAGAGCACACATGCATTTTCTGCTCTATAGCTTACAGATCCGTTAAGGAAAAAAAAAAAAAAAGGCAAACACACGGCCATTCCCCCAAATCCTTCTTTAGAAAATTTTGTCTTCAAGGAACTTATCTCATTATATTCCCAAATGTATATATTTCTACAGAACTGGGACAACTCACTGTTCTGCTTCTGGTAGAAATAAATCACTGCTAATAAGGGCTGGAATACGGCTTATAGAAAAGGTAATTTACAAATAAGGAAATAATCACACAGCTGTCTATGTGTAATTTATGGATAAATTTTCATATTCTTTTAACTGTTCATTTTTAATTTGTGTTTCCTACTATTTTTTTTTTTTTTTTTACAAATTAGAAGACACCTTTTTTCAGGGCTCCACTGTGAACTGGAAGAACTCCCCAACAGTTTACATCTATGCAATCTGGATAACATGTTTACAGGAGTGCTAATGGAAAATAGTTTAACAGGGTTTTTTGTAAGGCAAAATTTAAAATACGCTTATTTGACTGACTAAAAAGTAAAAATGCAAATTTCATCTCATATGTAAATTCAAATCAACTGTAGAAGAAGAAATGTGATAGAATTAATGTGGTATGCCAAACAGGCTGTAAATTCCAGTTTGTGGCAGGATAAATATGTCCTATAAATACGCATATACATTTTAAACTTATTTGCTAACATTTTCCGATTAATTCTAGTCCGTAATGGTCACTGAAGACTATTAGCAGGCTTTTGCCAGAGCAACAGCATGCCATTTGTGGCCACTAATCTTCCATGGCTCTCTGTAAACCAGATTTCTTCCCTCTCTGAGGATATGCTGGTAAAGAACATGATTTCCCACAGCTCCAGCAGCCTCTTCTTCCCTACTCACATTTTTAAGCCAAGAGGAAGAACCTTATACTTCACTTCCCAGTGTTGGCTTTTCTCTACATACTAATACCCCAGAGGACTTCCACGTTCCTTCTCCAATAGATATAAACCTCATATGGATTTTGTATCATAGCAGCCTAGGATTTCAGGTGTTATATTTATGTGGAGGTAGGTGATATCTTAGCAACATATATTTAGTGGACATTATTCACATGCTTTTCACCTTCTTTGCCTATTTCTTCCTTACATGCAGAAGTCAATTCCTTGTCTTGATTGTGACTCTCGCCTTCCCTTGTTCCAGCTTCTCACTGCCACTTTCCATACACTGCCTCTTGCTTTTTGCTTTATTTTTCTTTCATTTAACTTGCTTCACTACACAGATGCCTTCCCAACTATCAGTTATTTTGCCCGTTCCTGACATTCATTAGTAAAGAAAACATATTTATCAAAGGCAGACTCACAATCTATGCAATCTAAAATTCCCAGTGCTTTAACAAGAATGTCATTTCAAAAATACTGAATAGCAATACTGATATTGATAGCATCTATGTCTGCTCAGTAACTAAAAATCAAGCATTGGAGGTAGATTTCTGAGAATAATACTATGTATATGGCCTTGCAAATAAAGAAACAAACAAGAAGACCAGAAAAGGGTAAGATGACAGCATAAAACCCCCCATCATTATTGTGTCAGCCTTCATTTATTTCTCAGTTATGCAATGTGGGGTTTTTTTTAAAATGTTTTCTTTCTGACTGTCTTTAATTCCAATCTTTATTTTTTCCAGGAGAACGATGACATCAGTTGCCATTTGAAGAAAAGTAGCTTAGTGTTAGATTAATAGCAATGTAAATAGAACTTAAAAAAAAAGTGTAAAAAAAAAAAGAAAGTTGTATATTTACATGAAATGGTGGGCATCTTAGAGATACTGAATACAAATTAATTTCTCAGTTTATTAACATAACACCAAGAAATATTCTTTATTAATTAAATCAGGTATATCAGTACTTTATTAAATAATTGAAATTAAATTATCTTTTAAGTTGGAACATTATTTCAGCTATAGTTAGTTGAGATTGACAGGAATTAAGTGGAGTCGTGATGGTAAGTAAATACATCACATAAAAGGCCTGATGAGATTGTTACAGAGCTATTGATTTAGCAGTGATATTCACACTGATACTGGAAGCAACAATATTATTTCTTTTGCGGTTTTGCACCTGTACCAAGCCAAAAAGGTTTTTTAGCAAGGAAATATTTTGCAGTTTATTTGTGGGTACATGCGATGTTTACCATTTATTTATTTGTTAAACATAGCTAAATATTCTATAATAATATTTATATGCCTAGGCTTTCATTTAAATCTATCCTATAGTAAAATGTCATAATATTACACAAATAAAATATTGATCTACAGATTGCTTCATAAAGCCCCTACGCAAGGAGAGGCAGCTATTAATGTCTTAAAAACTATTCTAATACCTTGAATTTCTGGCATAGGCTTTTTAGCTGATATGTTCTTTCAAATTACTTCAGCTTTGTAAATTCCTAGGTCAATTTGCTTAAGGAAAACAGTACAAGCAAATTCCATCCCACAGGCTTAAGCTGACAGCTCCTTTACTGTGCAGGTCATCAACAAGTTTTTAAGTTAAGCTTTCAGTATGGTGTTTTCCTTGTCAGCTGCAATGATGTTATACTCATTCTTAATTATGGAGTAGACTGAATAAAGATTTTCCTTCCAAATAATGCAGAAGTATGAACAGTTCAGTAAAAAGATTGTCAGTCATCCATCACTATACCAGCAAGCCAAAAAATTAGTCTCCTCCAGGATTTCCAATATAAAACACCACTCTGCAACACCTTGACATGTCTGTTAACTGCTACAGTTCTGCTGGAACTCAAGGGTAGTAATGGTTGAGCAATGAAGATCAGCAAACCAGAATTTGCTTAACTGACTAAATTATCAGATATTTTGGTTACACTTTTCTTATGGAATACATGAAAGCAACAATTATGAGACACCTGTAAATGAAGGAAACTGAATAGGTATGCCACTGAGGGAGTTCTTTACACTGGAGACGTCCACTGCCACATTCCAGATACAAAGCACAGATATGCTAGAACTCTACATATAGATGTAAGAAATTTAATATTGGGAATAAACATATTTTTATATGGCTTTCTTCTCAACAATAATGAATTTATAGGATGAAAATATATATTTTTGGGGGGGGCTTTGGGGTTTTTTTTTTCTTCCTATAATGGTGTGTCCTAGAGACCTAACACAGAAAATGTCAGCTCAAATGATTAAATTCTGGCAAAAAAAAATAAGCAAATCAAAATGTATTCTACAATTTGAAGTGACACCTTCATAGTAATTTACTATCTCAATTACAGAGTGTATACGATCATTTGTTCATAATTATGATCTCACAATTTTTTCAGTTGTTAAAATTATTGAAGTTCAAACTAACAAAATTATTCAACAGCAAATTGATAATCTGAAAGTACTGAAAGGGGGTTAATATAAAACCTAAAGCTTTAAAGTCTGTTCCATTTTGGAAGGAGAAGATTTATTCACCTCAGACATTGCTCCTTCTATGCTGAACATCCTTTAAATAACCATTTTTTTATTTTATGCAGTTTTACCAAAGACCGTCATCATTAGTTGTAAAACAGCTTTTTCAACTGTTGCTTATAACCCTTGAGCATTATTTTTATCGTTGATATATTTTACAGTGTAAGTAGATCAACAATTTGAGAACTCTGCACAATTATTAAGTTCCATAAGTTCACATTATAGAGAGATGCACCAGTTGAGATGCCTTTGGAGCAATTTTCAGAAGGGTTTTAATAGTTTTGTTGATGTCAGAGTATTTAGGGTTCTGGTAAACACCCTCTCTTAAGCTGAAATGTATAGAAGTTTGCCAGCTTTATTTAGTTGATACATTTCTCTAGCCAGCAGTTTTGTT